>CAUYUJ010017338.1:0-52500 GCA_963575745.1 Prorocentrum cordatum
TACTACTTCTACTACTACTACTACTACTACTACTACTACTACTACTACTACTACTACTACTACTACTACTACTACTACTACTACTACTACTACTACCACTACCACTACTACTACCACTACTGCTACTACTGCTACTACTACTGCTGCCTCTACTGCTACCGCCGCCGCTTCCCCTGCCATTGCCACCACCACCACCACCACAGCCCCTACTTGCACTACCGCCGCCACGGCCACTGCTACTACGATTGCCATCGCCGCTGCCACTACTACAACTACACGCACCACTACCAGGACCGCCGCCACTACTCCCACGACTACTTCACTGCAGCCACCACAGCCACAACTATGCGGGCAATTTTTCCCGCGTTTGTAGTTCGATTACCCTGAGGGGCATGGCTGTTGCACCCCAAAGATTTGGGGCGTCGGGGGCCCGCGCCCCCGCAGCCTCCAGAAGCTTTCGAGGAGGCCCTACATTGATGGGGCGAGGGAGCGTGAGACCTCTCCTGGCCACAACAAGCACAGGCACAGCAGCCGCAGGCACCTCCCCCCGTCCCCCCCGCCGCGTGCCTGAGGCAATGTAATGAAATGGGAAAGGGCAATAGAATGGGGCAAGCAGGAGATGCCCCTCTTTCCCTTCAAAAATGATGGCATTGTAGTGAAATGGGGCAGATCTTCTCCCACAGTCTGACCTACTTGGGTTCAATTCCTGGTGGTGCCTTTGGGGCCTGCCTGGGGGTGCAGGGCGGTTTCCAGCGAGCTGCGGATTGCCCGTGCACCTCCCACCCCCTGGGGACAACTGAAGCTTCGTGGGGACTGGGCTGGCTGGGCGCGACCCCGGGGCAGCTGCGGGGCCACGCATCTGGAAGCGGAAGCGGAGGCAACGCAAACAAAACACAAAAAAACATGGAACAGCCGGGCTTGTAAGACCACGCCCGGCATAATTGACGGCACCGCGAAATGAGACTGTAATGTAGCTGGCGGGCCCTGTTTAGCACTGTAACGCTCGGTATGGCATGGGGGGCACCGGAAACGACGCCAAGGTGTTGAGACCGCATCGGGCTGGCCCTGGTCAAGGCCAGCTGGGAATACCTCTGGAGGCTCTTGGTGAGCAACCCCAGGTCTTACTACTCGATCCCTTCTCCTCATAACTAACTCGACCTTGTCGCACCACCAGACGTGTCCGTAATTAAGCTGGGCCAGACGTCTCGCTTGATACCTCCTTACTCCGTATGACGTACTATCATGGAGCTAGAACTGCTACAAAGACGAAGACCGGTGGAATCCAACATTCTGCTCTTCCCTTAGCGCCGCGCGCATTCTCTTGCAAATGTCCAACACATACAAACATGGTGGGCCGGTTGTCTCCTAAACGCGGCTCTTCGCCTTAGCGCCACTCGCTTTCTCTTCAAGCTCCCAACAGCTACAGTGGTGGAGGGCTGGCTGTTTCCAAAACACGGCTCTCGCCGTAGCGCCGTGCGAATTCGCATTGAAAGCTTCCAACAGCTAAAGAAATGAAATCCAACCCGTTTTCAACATGCAACTCTCGCATGCCACTGCCGCAAATGATGCAACGCCACACTCCAGATGTTGTAACATCTACACGGATGGAGAGAGGTTCCATTTCAAGTGGGGCTCTCGCCTGGGACTTCCCCACATTTGATGACACGAACTCTGAACTTGTGTATCGCTTAAACACGTATGGAGACCACATCTTTTTCAAAACGGGACTATCGCTCGAAATCCCTCTGAACTTGACCTAGCTAATTACAGTCGGGAAACTTGTGCTCAGCGTGTCGCCGCGGCGGCCCCGGCGACGCGCTATGCCCCCCGAGCGGATAGCGTGTCGCTCCGCTCCGCGGGGCGCCGGGTTGGGAAAGGCTCGGAACGTCGACGTTGGGGGACGGGAGCATGGCCAGCGTGTTACGCCGAGGCGTAGTGGGCCAGAGCCGGCGGCGCCACACGCTGGACAAAGTTCCCGACCACACCTCTTAGCCTTAGGTGGGGCATGTCCCCTACAGGCAGATTTTGGGCGCACAAATAAGAACACTCAACAAATACCCCAAAATAGTCAAACAATACTGAAAATGAATCGTCTCATGATATTGTTTGACTATTTTCGAATATCCTTGACCATTGATGACTACATGTTGACTATTTCTGGTGCATCCTGGGAAGGGGGCTTGGGACGGGAGGGCGTACGCTCTGCAGCATCGCTGGTGCATCCTGGGTTTGACCCCGTTCCTCCTTGTCTCCCCCCTTCCCGCTCCCCTCCTCCCTCTATAGGGAAACAAAATGTGACACAAACGTGAAAACTCGGAGGTCCGCGCGGACCTCCGAGTTTTTACGTTTGTGCCACTCTCTGTGCCCACCCTCGCTTCCAAGAGATACCAAGCGACGCCAAACTACGGCCTGCGCTGGTCAGGCCGCTCGACGAGGAGGCGCGTGGTATGACTTGGATTTGCCTGGAAGCGAAAGCGGGGTAGGTAATTCACGCTCTGACTACTGTCTCCCTCTCCCGCAGGGCTCTGTCGGTCGGGGGATCTGCGTGCGGCCAGCTCACGCCTCCCGCGGTGCGAGGGGGCCGCGGAGACCGCTCGAGAGCACCGGACTCCCGCCGGTGACAAAGCACGCCCTAAGGGACACCCCCCACGCATGCCGGGAGGCTGCGGACAAGGAGCGAGCGAGCGAGCAGCCTTAGGGGAACGAAGAACTACATAAACATAAAAACTCGGAGGTCCGCGCGGATTTCTCGGATCCGCGAAAGGGCCCCCCAGCGGCGCCTCCAGCGCCGCCCCTGGCGCGCGGAGCGCGAGTTTTCATGTTTGTCATTTTTTGTTCCCCCAAGCCTGGCCAGCGGCTCGGCGGCAGCGTTAGACAGCTAGCGGCGCGATGCGGTGGACGCCCGTCCGCGTCCCTTGGGAACCGCTCGAGCGGCTCGAGACGAGATGGCAGCAGCGCCTGAGGGAGCCCCTTGTGGCCCTTTGATAGGGGGCCACATGCGAACCCTACCCCTAACCCCCACGATTTCTGAGGGGAAGGGTGGGATTCACTTCGCTCGGGAGCTCCCGAACGAAGTGAACCCCACCCTCCCCCTCAGAAATCGTGGGGGGTAGGGGTAGGGTTCGCATGTGGCCCCCTATTTGAGACCTAAGCCCCTCGTCGGCCCCATAGGCCTTTCCAAAAGCCTCCGAGGCTGCTGGGGTCCGGATGGGGGCGGACCGCAGTGGCCCACCCCGCCCTGCCTGCTGCATGCTGCGGCGGAGGGGGGGAGCGACGCGCACGACGGAGACGTGCGCGCTCCACAGGGGAGCCCGCCCGTGCCTGCGGAGGCACCGCGTGGGGGCCGGGGCCTCGGAAACGAGAAACGCAGGCAGACTCACGTGATTAGGGGGGAAGCAAGCCTACCTCGCTTTTGACCGCCCTCGCTTCCAAGAGATACGAAACGATGCCAAATTGCAGCCTGTACTGGTCAGGCCGCTGGACGAGGGTGCGCGTGGTATGGCTTGGTTTTGCCTGGAAGCGAAAGCGGGGTAGGTAATGCACGCTCTGAGTGATAGCCACCACTCTGTGCTGCCGGCGGCTGCTGACCATCGCAATCCGTTGGTGCTGTAGTGTTCGTGCTGTCGTGGCTTGGACTCTGCATCGCCCATGCCAGGAGGATTCGGAGGAGGAGGACTACAAGCCCAGGAAGGCAACTCCAGGCCTGGATGCGCTGACGGGCAGCTCTCAGGGCACTGGTGTGCAGGCTGTCATCGTACATAGGCGATGGCTGCGATTCCGTGCCGGATGATGCCTGGCAGGTGGTACAGCCAAGCTAAGCGCAAGGCAGCTCGCTGAAGCCCATCATCCTCGACCTATTCATCCGTAAGCACGACGAGAATAGAGGAACAACAAAGCCATAAACATACACTTGTGACGCTCCGCTCCGCGGGACCCCCTCCGTGGCGCGCGGGGCGCGCCGGGGGCGGGCCGGAGGCGCCGGCCGGGGGGGGGGGGCCCGGGGGGGGGGCCAGCGCGGATCCGAGAAATCCGCGCGGAGCGCCACCAAAACGACGAGGGAGGAGGAGGAGGAAGGAGGAGGAGGAGGAGAGGAGGAGGAGGAGGACGAGGTGGAGGACGAGGAGGAGGACGAGGAGGACGAGGAGGAGGAGGGAAGAGAAGAGGAGGACCAGGAGGACGAGGAGGAGGGGGAAGAGGAGGAGGAGGTGGAGGAGGAGGAGGAGGAGGAGGAGGAGGAGGAGGAGCAGAAGGAGGACGAGGAGATGAGCAGAAGGACGAAGGAGGAGGAGGAGAGGAGGAGAGAGGAGGGAGGAGGAGGTGGAGGAGGAGGAGTGGGGGAGGGGAGTGGAGGAGGAGGAGGAGAAGGAGGACAAGGACCCCACCCATCTGCGGGCGGCTCGGCCGCCTGGGCCGGCGCCGGGGCCCCGGCCCGCGCCGGGTGCCGCTGGATCAGGAAGTGGAGCTCCCTGCGCCGCCCGCCGCACTCTCGGGGAGGAGGCGCGCCGGGGAAGAGGAGGACGGAACCGCATCCTTGGGGCGGCAACCTCCTCCTGCTCCCGCTGCACCTCCTCCTCCTCCTCCTCCCCTCCTCCCTCCTCCTCCTCCTCCTCCGCCCATCCCTCCGCCCACTCCTCCTCCTCCTCCTCCTCCTCCTCCTTCCTCCTCTCCTCCTCCTCTTCCTCCTCCTCCTCCTCCGCCCACTCCTGCTTCTCCTCTCGGTCGTCGTCCTCCTCTTGGCTGTCCTCCTGCGTCCTCCTCCTGTGTCCGCCTCTTCTTCTTCCTCCTCCTCCTCCGTCCTCCTGCGTTCCTGCTCCTGGTCCTGCTCCTCCCCCTCCTCGGCCCCGCGCGGGAGCGCGCGCAGGGGAGGAGGGGGCATTGGAGGAGCAAGATGAGGACCGACGAGGAGGAGGAGGAGGAGGAGGAGGAGGAGGAGGAGGAGGAGGAGGAGGAGGAGGAGGAGGAGGGGGAGGAGGAGGAGGATGAGGAGGAGGAGGAGGAGGAGAGGGAGAAGGGAAGGGAGGAGGGCAGCAGGATGACCAGGAGAGAGTGAGAGGCTGTCTAGGGGCCCTTGCGGCCTCGTCGTGGCTGTGCTCTCTGGGAGGTCGAGAAGAGCGGCCTGACACGCAAGGACGCGGCGACCTTGCGCGATGGCCGCTGCAGGGCGCCAGCCCGGCACACCGCATGGAGAAGAGAAGGCGCTCACGCACAACCCTGCGGAACCACCAGGCATGTCGGCACAGCGGCCTGGGCGTCTTGCCCGAGCCTCTCCCGCTAAGATGGCACCAAGACCTCCAACGTGCTTCCAAGAGGCCCACAAGAGCCCGCCAGAGGACCTCAGGGCATCGCCACACTACCCCCACGGGTCCCCCAGAGGCTAAACAGAAAGCCTCGAACAGGCCTCCACGACCTCCGAGCACGGTCACCAAACACGTCCAATTCAGAAAGAGTGCTGAGCTGCTGATGGTCGTAGATTCAAGCTCCTTCGTTCTGCGCAGTAGCGCTGGCACGGTGGCGGGGTTTGCCGCAGGCAGCTGGATAAGAGACAAAGGATGACGAGGAGGAGGAGCGCAGATCATGGCAGTAGTCGTAGTGGGAGGAGAAGGAGGAGGAGGAGAAGCAGGAGGGAGAGATAATGAGGCAAATGATGACATCACTGCAGCCTCGCAACACAGTGCCCGAAGGAGGCGAGATAGGAAGATGAGCAGGATCAGACGGGCAGGGGTACTCATAAATAGCCAGGGCGGAGGGTGAAGGATAAGGACAACCCAAACGAAGCGGAAACCGACGGCAAGGATTCATAGTGTGATGGTGGTGATGATGAGTTTGTTCCCCGGGTTGGGTCAAGTTTCGCTGCAAGCATGCCATGGGTCGTATCAGCAACCAATCTCCTCGTCCTCCGCTCTCTGTCTTAACTTCAGACACGTTGGCCTCGATCGGGGATGGACAGACACCCCTTTAGTAAAACGTGGTTTAGTGAAAACGACCTGAGGCCCAAACCTGGCGGGCGCAAGCCTGGAAAATAACGGCCACGGCGCCCTCTCGAGAACCGAAAACGGACAATTCACTAATCGACGTGTCACTGTTGGGGGTTCTGTCCGCCTCCGACTCGATAGGCTGCCGTCGTCGTCCGCTCCCCTCGGCGACACGCAGCAGCGACCCTGGGCCAGAGCGACCTCTGGTGCGAGGCCCGAGGGGGTGCAAGGCGGCCAGATCCAAGCGCGCAGGCAGCTGCTGTCGCAAACGCCCTCCGCGCTCGCGGGGGCACCGAGAGCCCGCACCCGAGGCCGCTCCGGAGGAGGGCCGCCCTTGCGGAGGAGGAGGAGGAGCAGGAGGAAGAGGAGGAGGGGGAGGAGGAGGAGGAGGAGGAGGAGGAGGAGGAGGAGGAGGGGAGGAGGAGGAGGAGGAGGAGGAGGAGGAGGAGGAGGAGGAGGAGGAGGAGGAGGAGGAGGAGGAGGAGGAGGAGGATCGCGTGTCGTTGATCTCTGCCTCCTCCTCCTCCTCCTCCTCCGGGTGCTCGGGCGCCACAGGGCAGCCGCCCCTGCGGCATGCACTCTCCGAGGAACAAACGCAGGCATACACGTTCGACGGTCCGCGCGAGGAGGCAAACGAACCTGACTCGGTCTAGACCACGCTCGCCCCCCAGAGCCGCTCACACGATGCCAAACTGCAGTCGGGGCGTTGACCTGAGGAACCCGAAATCGGGAAGGAGGCCCCCTTTTTTCCAGAAGCTAAACTTCGATTTCCGATCGAAAACATAGAAGGAAACCTGAGGCAAGCTGTGAAACACTCAAGGAACGCGGAGCCCCTCTCCAACCAAAAGGGTTCCCTCTCAGGAAGGAGGCCCCTTTTTTCCATAAGCTAAACTTCGACTTCCTGTCGAATACAGAAAAAGAAACCTGAGGCAAGCTGTGAAACACTTCAGGAAAGCGGAGCCCCTCCCCAACCAAAACGGGTTCCCTCTTCCGCGCCCCGACTGTATCGGCCCGCGGTGGTCGGGCCGCTTCCACGAATGGGGCACGCTGTGTGTGACTCGAGCTCGCCCTGGGAGCGGCAGCGGGGTGCGTAGCCCACGCTCTGGCGCGCGGAGTCCCTGGAGGCGCCGCCAGGGGGGGGCCCATCGCCGATCCAGGAACTCCACGCGGAGATCCAGAAGTTTGTGTCCATGCATATGTCTGTTCCTCGATATATCCTACACGGCCGCCGCCTCCCCAGCTCCCGCGCTCGGGCGGCCTCACTTCTTCGTCGTCTTGAGGTCGATGACGATCTGCGCGCAGCCGCGCCCCGAGCCCTCCATCGACGGGTACGCCGTCTGCACCTTCAGGACCTCGCACAGGCCCTCGGCCATCGCCTGCGACGCCGCGAGCGACGCCGTGGTGATGGCGTCACCGAGGCCCGAGACGCGGAGGTATTCGACAGCGGCCTTGGCCTCCTGCTTCTCCTTGCCGTCCGTGGCTGGGCGCTCCTCGACGCCCTTGAGGAAGCTGGCCACGGCACGGATGTAGAAACCGGGGCTCTTCTTCGTGGTCACCTTCCAGAAAAGGGGGGGGGATACCATGACAACGGGCACTCTAATAGTCCTATCTTTGAATTGAAGATGTCTTTAAATGTTTGAAACATGCTATACAAGTGTTTAAAACATGTTTTCTAACATGGTTCAATCAAGCTTGAAACATGTTCAGACATCTGGAAGTTATTTGGCAGCATACATTCCACAACAGAAGGGGGGGAGGGGCGGAAAGGGGGGGACGTAGAGGGGGGGTCGACGAATCGGCTTGAGGTAGCTGGTCTTCCAAATGCCCCGAGGCACGCCTGGCGCGACGCGCGCATCGAGGAGGGTACTGGGCAGCGGGGCCGCAGTCGGCTGCACGCGGCAGTTCCTGCCCCCGCTGTGGGGAGCCCTTGATGCCAACCTCACGGGGAACCCCCGCCACCAGTCCATAAACGGAGGAGTGGGCGCCAGGTCGAGGGGACGAGGGGAAGCAGGTGGCTGGCACGACTTGGTATGGCTTGGACGCCAAGGCGAGGGCCGAGAGTTGTTCTCTGAGGTCCCCGGACCTCTCCAGAGGCGTCCAGAGGCGTCTGGAAGCCCAACAACGGATGACCCCAAAAAAGTCCTCGATCCATCCCCTTCATTCTGAGAACCTTCATCTCCACCGCGCCCTCGGGGGCGGGCACGATCGCCGGCTCCGCAGGGGCAGGGGTCTGCGTCTTCTCCTCCTCGTCCCCCATGTCTGCCAGAGCTGGGGGGCGGCTTCTCCGGCGGCCGAAGCAACGGGGGGGCCCGAGCCGCGCGCGCTTGAGCCCAGCTGGGTACCGGGTGAGGCTGACAAGGAGGACGAGAAAAGCTCTCTCCTCCTCCTCATCTTTCTCCTCGCCCTCGCCATCGCCCCCTCCCACGGCCCCTCCTCCTCGCCCTCCCCCCTTCTCCTTGAATCTCCTCGTCCTGCGTTATGTTGCTCCCATCGTACTTAAAGGACCACATCACAGAAATAAGTTCGAGCTCCCAGAAAAGTGTCGAACGAATGTCGAAAGAGTGTCGAAACAATGTCTCCCAGGGCCCGACACCGGAAAACCCCCGAGTTTTGGGGGGGGGGTCGGAATTCTTTCTTTCTGGTGATCAAGGCGGAAGTAGGTTGGAACGTCACAAGTCCTGCGCATCTTGCTGCTTATTTCCCTCCCTCGCACCGGTGAGAGAGAGAGCGAGAGAGAGAGAGAGAGAGAGAGAATGCCGAGGCGGAGGGTCGGAAGGGAAGGGGGATGCGGACGAGGAGGGCCGGAGGGGCTCGCGCTGGCCCGAGCAGCCCTCAGCGTGAGGGCTCGCGGGGGGGGGGGGTGAGGGAGCGTGGCTCGGCATCCGGTGCAGCGATCAGCTAGGTGCTGACTGGCTGACGAGCTGGCCTGGGGAAACCAGCTGGCTCGTTGGAAGCATGGGATCCAGAGTGTGGGTGGAGGAGCTGGCGAATCAGCTGCATCCAGCCAGTTTCCACAGGCCGGGAGTGGCTGGGAGCGACCGTGCGTCGAAGGATGCACCAAGCGCCGAGGCCGAAACCGCCTGCGTGCAACAGATGTCGTAGCCTCCCCTCTCCCCAGCCCAATGCGCCAACTCCTCTGCTTTGCGTACTCCGTTGGAATCACCTTGCGCACTGGGCGTGCGACTGAGGACGAGCATGACGACGATGATGACTTCGAGGCTTCAAACCCTGATAGCCGGATCCTGGCGAGTGAGAGGAAGAAAGGATGAGGAGAAAGATGAGGGCGGAAGGATGGAGAGAGTAGGAGAAGGACTTGAGTCTGCCGCGCAGAAATCTAGGGGGGGGCAAAGTCAAGACGGATGCCCCTGCATTCTCGGTTGAGCGTCTCTGGGCGTCAATACGGAGGCCTTGGTCCTTCTGCAGGACCCGGGCCTCCGACGACTCGACTTGCTCGAGTTCCCGGCACTCGGAGCTCCCGCCCACTGCCTCGGGACTGGCGTTGCATCCCGAATCGGCTCCCCAGGAACTCTCCCCAGAGGCTGCGGGAGGTCCCTGGAGGCTCCCAGAGAGCTCCAAAAAGTGTAGGGCACAGGGCGACCACGCCCGAACGCCTGGATAGACGGGTGGATACGGCGCCAGCGGGCCTCACACGCGCGCAGTGCTTATCCCAAGGCCCAGCCCTGCAGAAGAGGCGTTTCTCATCCGACGATCCCGCCGTGCAATGCTCGACCGACGGCCCCGCCGCATCGCGAGCGCGTTCTCGCCGCGTCGCCGAGACCCAGGTGTCCTCCGCCACGAACAACATGAGCTGGTGTGTTTGCTCCTCAGTGAAGCTCCGAGGCGTCAAGTCCATTGGCCCACGACTGATCATCGTACTTCGGGCGGTCCCCACTGGGGAGCTGGTGCGAGTGGCCTTGCACGATGTCACGTGGTACACAAAACAATGAATGAAGGTCGTTGCGCATGTTATATGAACTTGCCATGTGCGCATGCAGTCTTATGAATAGTACTGGTTGAACATGCGATGCCTGTGTGATTCGCGCATGTTCATATACGCTCGCTCAGCGTGTGCCGATTATGTATGTTATTGATGTGCGCGTGGTGTCTGCTGCGACCCTTCCGAAATCAATGTTGTGTGTCACCGGGGTATGAAAGAGCTGCATGTCGTTTGCGTGTGGTATTAATGCCTGCTCTGACTGTGGGGCTGTGATGCATTCAGCATCACTGTGTGGCTCTGACTGTGGGGCTCTGACTGTGGGGCTCTTGGCATGCGCATGCTCTGAAATTGTGACACGCATGTGTGTGTGATAGACTGTCGTATCAGTATAGTTTAGTGGCGCGTGAAAGTGTTGTCTGCATTTGATTGAGGCGCGTGCTTCTGGCGCGCGTTATTGACACATGTATTGCCCGTGGCTGCGCTGGTTGTGCGTTGCTGGTGCATGTTATTGGTGCGCGTGGGTGCTCTTTACAGCTGTCCTTGCTGCCTGCTGCCAGTGGTGTCAGCCACTTCTGTATGCTGAGCTGTATACCTGACTGATCGTCGTCGGTTGTGGTGACTGCTCTTGAAGTCTGCCCCTGGTACATGCTACTCGCGAGTGTCATGGTGTTCTGCTCTTGGCGCATGCTACCACCGCCTGTTGATGATGCGTGTCCCTGGCATTCGCTCTGTGTGCACGCTCGGGGCGGACAGTCGCCCACCTCTTCTCCGCGACGCCCACGGGCAGCCGAATTCATGAGGCGGGCGGGTCGCAATTCCTGTCCGCGTTACTCGCGGCAGCAACGGCAGGGTGATCGAGGAAGCGCGAACAATGATCAACGACGATGGACTGGGGACAAGCTCCGTTTCAGTACGGAATCGGCGCGCTTTGTGCCCAAATCGGGCGGCACCGTACGTTTCGAGGGGTCCAGCGTAAATCTGGGGCACATGCCAACGGCAACCAATCGCGCAGGTCTGCGCACGCAAATTGCTCGTCCACCTTGGACGCCCGAAATGGGTACAGAAAACATGGGTACAATGCCCAACAGCAAATGTTTTTTCAAACCAGCAGCGGCCGCTGTTGGGCAGGCGGCCTCCTGTCTCAGATAGACACAGGCCGCGGCGGCGCGGACAGCGAGCCCCATCCAAAATGAACAAGAACTACTGTTGGGCATTGTGCCAATTCTTTCCCCACCCGTGTCGTTTGTCCCGAGGGCCACCTTTCCGGCTTCGCCCGGCGAATCGCCCACACCTCCCCGATCCATGGACCCGGCGCCAAAGCGCGCAGGACCGACGCCACCCCGCTCCGTGCCAGCGCGTGCCCGAGGAGGAGGGACGCGCACAGAGGCCTCCTCCTCCTCCTCCTCCTCCTCCTCCTCCTCCTTCTCTTGTTCCTCCTCCTCCTCCTCCTCCTCCTCCTCCTTCTCTTGTTCCTCCTCCTCCTCCTCCTCCTCCTCCTCCTCCTCCCCCTTTTCCTCCTCCTCCTCCCCCTTTTCCTCCTCCTCCTCCTCCTCCTCCCTCCTCCTCTCTCCTCCTCCTCCTCCTCCTCCTCCTCCTCCTCCTCCTCCCTCCCCCCTCCTCCCCCCTCCTCCCCCCTCCTCCCTCCTCCTGCTCCTCGTCCAGGGCGACCACAGAGGCGCCCACAGAGGCGCCCGCGGGCCGGCAAGACGTGGCGCACCCTCGGCAAACCCACCCCCGGCACACTGGGCGCTCACGAGGCGCCCTTCGCGGCGGCGCCGGCGGCAACGGGGCGAATCCGCCCACGCGTGTCCGAGTGGATGGGGTCGGGAGATCTCGCCGCATCGCGAATGCATCGGAGATGTATCGGCCATGCACTGGCGACCTCGGCGATGCATCGGCGACGTCGGCGTCAAGAAGATCGGACTCCACATCGAGCCGCATTGCTGATGCATCGCCGATGCATTGGCTGTGCGGCGCGATCCTCCGACCCCATCTACTCGGACCCCATCTAGGAGGCCCAGAGGAATGCAGGGAAGGCAGGATCCGCCCCCCGCGAGGCAAGGGACCCCCCCGTGAGACCTCTTCTTTGTATGAGCACAACAAACCTTATTTGCTGGACTTCCTAGCGATTGGAACGCTATTGACCATCGATTTACTCATCATGCATGTTCATCGTATTCTTTATTCCCATCGTGGTCTCTCATCGAATTCCTCCCTCCACATTCCTCCCCTCCTCCCCCTCCTCCTCCTCCTCCTCCTCCTCCTCCTCCTGCGCTTCCTGGTCATCCTCGGTGTCTTTTTCATCAGAGGCATTGCCGCGGAGTCGCGAAAGCCTACCAAAAAACAAAAAGAAACAAGATAAACAGGAACAAGCCTTTGCTTCCACACGGAGAAATACGAACAAGCTAGACAAACTTGTGACTGTCGGTATTCTTATGGTGCAGACGCTCCACACTTACAATCCTTTTGTAGCAGCCTTTACAAGATCATTCATGTTGTGGCAAAAGCATTTGAATTGTGGGGGGATATGCAGTGGCCTTCACAATTAGAACCCTCTCATAGCAGCCTGTGCAAACATTTTCCTTTTTGTGGTGACCTTGCACAAGAATTCGAAGTATCGTGCACAGCGGTGTTCTAGAGCTCAGACCTATTTATCTTGAGCCCCGGAAAAGTAGAGAGGAAAACTGAAGACAGGATAAACATATGTTTTCACATGGAAAAATAAGAAAAAGCGAGGAAGCCCTGTGACTGTCCGTATTTCTTTGGCGCAGACCCTCCATACTTACTATCCTTTTGTAGCAGCCTTTACAAAATAACTCGTTCTGTGGCGACCTTACAAAAGGATCTTAAGGGTGGGGGATCTGCAAGGGCCTCCACAGTTAGAGTTCTCTCATAGCAGCCGGTACAAAAAGTTACTCCTTTTGTGGCGGCCTTACGAAAGGACTTCAAGTGTGGGGGGATCTGCAGTGGCGGCACCTTGAGCCCAAGAATGCCAGAAAGGAAAACACAAAAAACACGAGAAATACTTAAAAACATGTGTTTTCACTGAGAACAAAAAACTAGGAGTACCCGTGACTGTCGGTATTTGTATGGCGCAGACGCTCCACACATAAATTCCTTGTGTAGCAGCCTTTACGAAGGATTCCTTATGTGGCTACCTTACAAAAGGATTTTAATTGTGGGGGGATCTGCATTGGCGGCACCATGAGCCCAGGAAAGCTAGAAAGAAAAACAAGAAAAACCAGGAAACAGCCTGGGCTTTGTTTTCATTGGGAAAAATAAAAAACAAGCTAGGAAGACCTCTGCCTATCGGTATGTCATTGATGTAGACGCTCCACAGTTCAAGTGCTTGTGTAGCAGGCTTTACAACATAATTCCTTGTGTGGCGACCTTACAAAACATATCTTAAATGTTAGGGATCTGACCTGCAGCGACCTCCACAATTCAAGCCCTCTCATAGCAGCCTGGACACAAGGGATCCCTTTGGTGGCGGCATTACAAGCTGTTCTTTATTATGGGGGGATCTGCGCTGGCGGCAACTTGACCCCAGGAGTGCCAGAGAGGAAAACAGGAATACCAGGAACAACATGAAACAACTTGTTCACATGGAAAATCGGAACAAGCTCGGAACCTATAAATGTTCCGTATCATTTCTGGGGCAAAAAAAACTTACAGTCACGAGAATGCGCTGCACCATAAAGAGACCTACAGTCCCAATTTTTCTCTTTTGTATTGTTTTTGTTTCTAGTGTTCGGTCACAAATTCCTGTTGTTAATGTTTTTTCTCAATATTTTCCCCTCTAGCTTTCCCGGGCTCGAGGTGCCGCCACTGCAGTCCCCTCCCCCCCACTGAACTTTTTGATATAGAAATAATAAGGCCGACTCCATAATAATCTCTTTTGTGCAGGCTGAGATGAGAAAGCTTTAAGTGTGCAAGCCACTGCAGACCGCACGCTTCAGATTGCTACAACATGGAGTCCGTTGCAAAAGCTGTTACAACAAGATTTGAAGTGTGGAGCATCTGCACCATAAAAATACAGACGATCAAACATAGTTCCACCTTTTTCTTATTTTTCCATGTGGAAGCACAAACATTATCCTGTTTGTTATCTTTGTCCCCGGTGTCCTCTCCAATTTCCTGGGCTGAAAGTGCCACCCTTGCAGATCTCCCCACACAGAACAATCCTTTTTGTGAGGTCGCCACAACAAGGAATCCTGTTGTAAAGGTTGCTAAAAATATGTGTGGAGCGTCTGCGCCATAGGAATACCGACAATCACACGTGTTCGTAGCCGTTTCCTATCAATCCCTGCGAAAATAAAGTTTCTTCATTCCAAATGTTTCGGGCGGTTTGGGTTTTCTTCCCACCCGCGTCGCACCCGCGTTTTCTTCAACCTTCCTCCTCCCTCCTCCCTCGGCCGCGGCCGCTTATGCGCGCCTCTCGTCCAGGCACCGCAGGCATGGCACTTTCTCGACACCAGAGGGGGTGCGAAGGGGGTGGTCTCCCACCGCGGCCGCTACGCGCGCCTCTCGTCCAGGCACCGCAGGCGTGGCACTTTCTCGACACCAGACGGGATGCGCAGGGGGAGGTCTCTCACCGCGGCCGCTACGCGCGCCTCTCGTCCAAGGAATAGCAAACGTGACATTATCTTCGACACCATACGGGGTGCGCAAAGGGTGGTCTCTCAGCGCGGCCGGTATGCGCGCCTCTCGTCCAAGGCATTGCAGGCGGGACACTTTCTCGACGCCAGAGGGGGTGCGCAAAGGGTGCTCTCACCGCGGCAGGTACGCGCTTCTCGTCCAAGGCATAGCAGGCGGGACACTCTCGACGCCAGAGGGGGTGCGCCAGGGGTGGTCTCGCACCGCGGCCGCTATGCGCGCCTCTCGTCCAGGACATAGCAGGCGTGTTACATCCTCGACACCTCAGGGGGCGCGCCGGGGGTGGGAGCGGTATCCGTTTCGGGCCCGCACAGCGCGGCAGGCGCGGCAGTTCCTCGACACCGCAAGGGATGCGCTGGGGGTGGGGGTGCTATCCGTTTCGGGTTCGCAAAGCGTGGCAGGCGTGGTCCTTCTTCGACACCATAGGAAGTGAGCTGGGGGTTGGGGCGCTATCCGTGTCGGGCTCGCAAAGCGAGGCAGGCGTGGCACTTTCTCGACACCGCCGGGGCTGCGCTGGGGGTGGTCTCCCTGTCCGTGCCGGGCTCGCAAAGCCGAGCAGGCGTGGCACTTCCTCGACACCACAGGGGGTGGTCTCCCAACGCGGCATCGACTCTTCACGCGACGTGGAAGACCCAGCCCGCTGGTGGGGTCAAAGTGGCGGTTTGCGAATAGCGCCCAAATGTTTGCCCGTCCTGGGCCCCCTCAGGGGACTCAGGCTCCCAAGGCTTGACCGGCGCCGCAAACGGTATCGGCGAAGCAACGGCCACCTGAATCATTCTCGCAGGTTTCACGTCAGCTATCATCACGCCAGACATCTTGTAAGTATGTGGGGTTCCTCGGTCGCGTATTGTTTTTCTTGTCTTCCTGGTGAGGTTCCGCGGCCCCAAGACACTGCCTCTGGAAATTCCGTACAATCAAGATCCACGTGGAAATGGATTACACCTTGCTTCTGATTGTTGGGATTTACACATTGAATTTGCTTTTGGGCCTGTTCAAGTAAATCTTTAGTGGGAAGATTTGCGATTTGAATGTTATGCTTATTCTTTTTTTGCAAAAAAAAACTGGCTAGCATCGCACAAGCGAAGGGTCCTACGGACCCTGCCCAGCCAAGAAAGGGAGGCAGGAACGAGACGGAGCGGGGGAGACGACCTGGGGGGTGGTCGTAGCGCCCGGACACCCGCGCGCCCCCCCGCGACCCCCTCTGGGGAGCGGGGGGGGGGCGGGGACTGGGGCAGACCAGTCCAGGAGCCAAAGGAATCGCCAGGCAACGATGTGAAGCACACGGGGGGCGGATGAGGAGGAGGAGGAGGAGGAAGAGGAGGAGGGATATGGGAGACGGAAAAGCTTGGGGCTTCGAGCTTCGAGCTGTCCGACGTAGTCGTTGAAAGAAAGATTAAGAACCGCGGTGACGCTGCTCAGCCTTGCTAAGCTGCTTCGGCCACAGGCCCGCCGTCAACCGATTGAGATACTCACGACGGTGGGGCTTCACATATAAATCGCATAGGCCTCCGAGACCCCGCAACTGTCGATCTCCATAACACCCACACGTAGAATCAAACCAGACACCCAGGGACCGCGCGCGTCAGCATGGGGGCCTGAAGAGAGCCCGCTGGGACCTGGCAGAGGGAAGGGGCCCACCCTGCAGGCCACGTCAGACAGCACATCGTTGAGCGGTGCTGCAGCCTCACCCCAGCACAGGCCGTCCCCGGAGCAGCAGCCAGACAAGTCGGGTTTGCACCCTCATGCCTTGCTGGGCTCTGGGCGCGTTTCGGCACCCTCTGGAAGAGTAGGAGGAGGATCGAGGGTCTAGGGTCGAGGATCGAGGGTCGAGGATCGATCGAGGATCGATCGAGGATCGAGGGTCGATCGAGGGTCGAAGGTCGAGTATCGAAGATGGAGGAGGAACTGCCCTCCCGCACCCATTGCCTGCGCGTCCGCAGCTCCTCCAGCATCCGAGGCAGGTCCGAGAGCACCCCGTTCACGCACATGATGCAGTCGCCGTTGCGGATGCGGAGATGCTCGGGGTTCGTCTGGCGTGGAAGGCCCCCCTTCTCGACCAAAACGAACATGTACCGTTAACAAACATGACTATCCAACCTTTGGGAAGCGTCGACAAGAACATCGGGCCAGTCGCTGTTTTTCATAATCCGCGGGCCCGTCAGAAGACGTCCAGGGTTGAAACACCGATCCGCAGGAAGGGGAAGAGGACTCCGGGGGGGCCACGACGCGAACACGACAAGAAATAGGCCGGAGCATGTCTGGGCCCCTCCCGAGAGAGAGAGAGAGAGAGACAGACGTGGACACCGACCCTGTCCAGACGACAAGGCCAGGATCCAATCAACTAATCAGCAAGTATGCGAGATACTGCAAGGATGCAACGCGCTTGCTGTCTGCGTTGGGACGATGGCAGCGGCCTGAGACCAAGAAGCCTGGATCCGTGGCCGAAGCCCCACGACTGCGAGGGCTTCCGTGGCGAAGCGCTGCGTGCTGTGTGCCTCTGCGGGCTCTTCACTGTGCGAGCGTGTGACCGTTTTTGCTTTTTTGCAGGGTAACGGTCGTTACTCCAGATTTCGAAATAAAGGGAGGGGGGTCTCACTTCGGGGGGGGTCTCTTCCAGGCTATCTTGGAGGGCCTGGGGGGGTCTGGGGACGATGTTTTGGAGGGTTCTCCCACGGGGGGGGGGTCTGAAATGGCTCGTCTGGGAGGGTCCAGACCCCCTCCCTTTTATTGCGAAATCTGGAGCAACGGTCGTTACCCAAGGGAGGGGGGGGCGGGCGGGCGGGAAGGCAACGGTAACGGCGGTCGCGGCGTGCACCTGCCGGGGTGCGTCCGTGCCACCGGCGCATGCACCACAGCATGTAGGGGGTGGTCCAGGCCACCACCCCCAGTGCGATTGTTAGCGCTACCCATCGGTCAGAAGAAGTAGGTAGAAATATGAAGTAGGAAGGCGTTGGAAATAGATTGGGTTTCCGCACGCCTCCTGAAGAGGAAGGAAGAGGGATAACCACTCGATTCTTGAAGTAGGAAGGCGCTGAAAGTAGATTGGAATCTGGGAATCCAAAGATACCTACTTTCAACGACCGATGGGTACCTCGGGGCGGGGGGGGGGCCAGGGTAAGGAGCGTTCCCCTGGGAAGGGGGACGAAAGCGCTGACCCTGTATCCGTGGCCGAGGCTTTTAGGTGACCCGAAAGGGGGGTCCAGCTGCCAGGGGGCGGTGCAATAGATCCGGGAGAATTGTGTTGCATTGTATTGCAACTGATGCATTGCACGCGAAAATCCAGCAATACATTTGCGCCCGGGAATGTATGACACGCCGCCCCAAGTGTACTGCAACCCCGCAAATCTATGGCACCAACTCTACTGCACCACCCCCTGGTCGCTGGCACACTTTTGGGTCGTCCCGGAGGCTGGGCCGACGCGACACGAATGCGAGGGCTGTCGTGGCGAAGCACTGCGTGCCTATGCTGGCTTGACTGGTGCGACCATACCCCGTGCGAGTATAACTCAGGGATCTCTGGAAGGGCTCCAAGACAGCCTACAGTCAACCCGTATATTGAGGACGCGCGACAAGGATGTAAGGGCCGTGGCCTTGGAAGGCCATGCCGACACTCTGCCAGCGGGGCGCGGCCAGCGAAAGCGGCCAGGGATGGGCCGAAGGGGAAGGATGCAAGGTTAAACTTGGAAAGTTGCTCATCCTGATTCTGCGGGATGACTGTAAGGGGCCCACGAGACGCTCCAAGAACGCCCCAAGGGCACCCCCAAGAGAGCCCAAAGAAGCAAAGTCGTTGCATCCCCTCCGGGAGAAGCAGATCTTCAGCGAACTCGGCTCTTCGGCTTTCCCGGCGTCCAAACGGCCCAGGAGCCCCCCAAGATCGCTGGCCCAAGAGGGCCCCAAGAAAGGCCTAAGAGGGGAACGAGGACCGACATCTTGAGCCCTACCCCAGGATGACTAGGAAGGCACCAACTATACACCAACACCGATCCTGGGCCAGGATCGGTGTTGGTGTATAGTTGGTGCCCTCCGAATGACCTCGGAGACCGCGCGCAAGCCTCAAGAAGCCCCCAGAGGCTCCAGGAGGCCCCCCCCAGAGGCCCGCATCGGGCCCCAAGAGGGCCCCCGAGAGGGCCCCCGCGGGCCCCCAGGACACTCCGCAGCCGCCTCCCGGAGGCCTCCCGAGGCCGCGAGGCCCCCCGAGAGAGCCCCGCAGGGCCCCTGGCCTGCTGCCACGGCACGGTGGCGAGATGGGCCCAAGTAGGGACCGAACAAACCTACCTCGCGTTTGACCACCCTCGCTTCCAAGAGGTACCAGGCGATGCCAAACTACGCCCTGTCCTGGTCAGGCCGCTTGACGAGGAGGCGCGTGGTATGACTTGGTTTTGCCTGGAAGCGAAAGCGGTGTAGGTAATTCACGCTCTGACCAAGGCCAAGAGACAACTCAAGGATCTCTTGAAGGTGCACGGGCTGCGACCGCAGCCGTCCCTGACATCCGACGTGGCGAGAAAGAGGGACCAGCGCAGAACAGAGCACGCGACCGCTGTCCTGAACCCCGCCGTTCTGCGGCACCTTCCCGAGCCGGATCGATCTGTGACGGTCGAGCGAAACCGCCTGGCGCGAAACAAGAATGCAACGCCCGGATCTCGAGGGTTCTGGAGCGCCCGGGGGACGCTCTCAGAAGGCCGGATTGCAAAAAAACCCAGGATTGCAAAAAAACATGTTTTTTGTTGCAATCCTGTTATTTTTTGCAATCCTTCGCTCTCAGAAGGCCCAGGCATGGCAGGCTGCCCCCCCGCCTCGGCGCCGGCGGCCTCGGCCTCGAGGCCCCCCACGGGCAGAAGGCGGGCACCCCGCGGGCCCAGCCGACGTGCCGCCGACGGGCCCTCCCACGACACCTCCCGCAGGGTCCCCGGGGACTGAAGGGGCCCGGCGGGACGGCGGCGGCCCTCCCTTGAAGGGGCCCCAGGACACGCAAAGAGAGACACGCAAATAAAAAGATTCCCCATATCTTCCTGGATTTTCTGGGTGTCTGTCTTCCCCCCACTTCCCATAGTTTCCCATACTTCCAGGGGAATCGAGGTTTCACTGTGTATGTGTGCTTTTTCCGCTCCCGATGCCTGGCGCCGGCCGCTCCGTGGGGCCGGCGGCCTCCCGTCGCCGCGGCTGGAGCTTGCCCCGAAGCGTGCAGCAGGGTGGGCCCCTGGGGTTGGTCTGGGGAGCGATCCTGGACGGACGTGGGTAGTTTTTTTTGTTTTTTTGTTTGTTTTTTTATAGTACTTGGGGCAATAGCTGTGCAACGGCACAATGGAACTGTCACGGAATACCCCTTGGAGGTGGTGGCCATGTCAAAGAGTCAGAAGAGCAGTTAAATGCCTGAAGTGGTCCAGACAGTGCTCGTGTCTCCAGACGAGGAAGGAGGGTAGGGTCGAGGGTCTTGAGAAAATAGGGGGCAAACAAACCTACCTCGCTTTTGACCACCCTCGCTTCCAAGAGGTACCAAGCGACGCCACACCACGGCCGGCACTGGTCAGGCCGCTCGACGGGGAGGCGCGTGGTATGACTTGGTTTCGCCTGGAAGCGAAAGCGGGGTAGGTAATTCACGCTCTGAGAAAAGCGCGTCGCTCGCAGGGGAGAGACGCGGTGTGCTCAACTGGCCTTCCCCCGAAGCACGCAGCCCCGGAGGACCCTTCGCAGCGTGCCGAGGGCGACTGAAAGGCCGGCAGGTGCCCGTCGCGACGGCGTGGCCGCTGGCTTCTCGCACCACACGGACGGCCTCAATCCTGGGCGATCTCCGCGAGGCGACCGAGGAGCTGCCGAAGGTCCCCGTCGCGACGGCGAGGCTGCTCCTCGCACGGCACAGGTCGCTGCGGCTCTGGGCGGTCTCAGGGAGCCGGCGGAGGAGCTCGTGCGAAGGCGGCAGGGTGCGGCCAGCAGAGGCTCGCTTCCCCTTCGGTCTGGGCAAGGGTTGTGGATGCCACGACAATGGGCACTCCAACAATCCTGTCATTGAATGAAAAATATGTTTCAAATATAGGAGAATGTTCTAAACACGTTTCAAACATGTTTTTGGCATGTTTAAAACATGGTTGAAACATTTTTTAGACATCTGGTAGCATGCTTCCTCTCCATGAATCGACCTCCACAAGGCAAGGGGCTGCGGCCCGCAGGCCAGAGGGCGCGCTGCGACAGACTGCCGGCAGCTGCCGACTTGCCGCCGAGCTTGGCCTGCCTCGGGGCGCCCGCGGGCTCTCTCGGCCTTTTTGGGCGCCCCGGCGCCGGCGCAACCGCTGCGACGACCCGCGGCGCGGACCTGCCGCTCGGTCCAACGCGAGAGCGGTCCCGGCGCTCGCTGGAGCTACAGTCGGGGCGTTGACCCAAGGAACTCTAAGTAAGGAACGAGGCCCCTCTTTTTCCATGAGTTCAGCTTCGATTCCCCATCGAAAACTTGCAGAAGCCAGGAGGCAAGCTGCGAAAGAATGAAGGAACACGGAGCCCCTCCCCAACGCACGGTGCCGGGATCGGCCACGCGACCGACGAGCAGAAACGGGTCCTCACGCTGCGGCTCACGCGGGCCGCCGGCACGGCACGCCACGCCAGAAACGAAGGCGCTCACCCGCAACCCTACGCGGCCAGCGTGCGCGCCGATGTCGGCGCAGACGATCCCGCTTCCCCGGTCGCCCACACGGATTTTCCAGAGGGTGCTGAGACGGGCCAAGGAGGGCCCCAAGAGGCCCCCAAGACGGCCCAAGATGGCTCCGCGCCGCCCAGAGACCGCTCCGCCCGAGATTGCCCCAAGACGGCGCAAGGGGCCCCGAAGACGCCCCAAGAGAGCTCCAAGAGGCCCATATAAGAGGGCCTCGAGATGCCAAAACCATTGATTTTCGTCTGTTCATCCACCAGTTGGAAAAACATCTCGCCTTTTCGCGCTTTCGACGGTCCACGGCGGCCCAGGAGGCCCGCTCCAAGAGGCCCCCAAGACCGCCCCCAGACGGCCACGAGACGGCCCAGGAGGCCCAAGACGTCCCAGCAAGAGGGGCCCCAAGAGAGGCCCAAAAGGGGGAGCACGAGCCGACAGTCCGACCCCTTCGCTCCAAGATGGCTTCCGAAACCGCCAGCAGACCCCAAGAGGCCACTCACAAGCTCCCGGTGTCCCCTTCGAGGCCAAAATCAAGCCCTAAGAGGCCCCCAGGAGACCCCCGCGAGGCCCCCAAGACACCCCGCAACCGCCTTCCAGAGGCTTCCGAGAGGCCCCCCGAGAGATTCCCGCAAGCATCCCAGAAGGCCATTCACGCACAACCCAGGAACGCTTTTTCTCTCTCTCTCTCTCTCTCTTTCTCTTTCTCTCTCTCTCTCTCTCTCTTTTCTCTCTCTCTCTCTCTCCCTCTCTCTCTCTCTAAATGTCTATATAATGCATGCCGCTATACATATATACAGAGAGAAAGGGAGAAAGTAATAGAGAGCGAGAGAGAAAGAAAGAGCGAACGAGAGAAAGAGAGACAAAGAGACAAAGGTCGCGCCAGTTCGGACACGGCTGTCCGGGCACGGCGGGTGCACGCGCCGCCTGGGCCAGCCTCACACTGGCGGGAGGCGCCGCCTAAGTAGCAGGGGCAAGACGCATCGCCCCCGTGGCGCAGAAGGGACTCCCACACCCGACTGCAGTCAAGAACCCTAATAAGGACGCGCGGTAAGGACGCAAGACCCTTGGAAGCCGAAGTTGGGATTCTTGGGGCGGCGGACGACGAAAACCCCAAGGACTCAAGAGCAAGGAAGAGCAAGGACGCAAGGGTACCCTGAGCAAAGTCGCGCGTCCTTATTTGGGTTCTTGACTGTAGGGAGAATTGAAAGGGCGTGGCGATGAGGTCGTGGCACGCGCCCTCGGCACGCCCGTGCTGCTGCAGGGAGGCCCCAACGTTCCGCGCGCCGTGGCGCGCGCGCCTCGGAGCCCTGAGCAGGGAAGGCACCGCGCTGGCGCCGCGCTGGGGCATCCCCCTCGGGGGGCCCACGCGCGGGCCGTGGAACGGAGAAGCAGAGAGAGAGAGAGAGAGGCAGAGAGAGAGAGAGAGAGAGAGACAGTGGCAGGGAGAGGGATAGAGAACGCGCGCGAGAGAGAGAGAGAGAGAGACAAGGGGGAAGCGGAGAGGACAGAAAGGGGGACTGGCGAGAGGGAAGAGAGGGGAGCACGGGGATCAGCAAGCGCTCCTTTCTCACGGTCCCCCCCGCTCACTTTTAAACTCTTCGAGGCAGGTTGCGGCCGCGAGGACCCCTTCGACCCTTCGGCAACACCACCCTCCGATGTGGCAGGCCTGGCCACTCGCCGTCGCCCGGACGCCCCAATCCCCCGTGCACTCGTCGGCATCGCGCGTGCTTCTTCTGCTCGGTGGTCTCTTTCTCCATCTCCTCCCCTGGGGGAGGAGGGGCGGGATGAGGATCAGGGAGAGGAGGAGGAGGAGGAGGAGGAGGAGGAGGAGGAGGAGGGAGGAGGAGAGGAGGAGGAGGAGGAGGAGGAGGAGGAGGAGGAGGAGGAGGAGTAGAAAGAGGAGGAGTAGAAAGAGGAGGAGGAGGAGGAGGAGGAGGAGGAGGAGGAGGAGGAGGAGGAGGAGGAGGGGGTCCTCGCCGGGGAAAAAAACACATGCCCGAGCGGTGCCGAGGGCCGAGGCAGGAGCGGTGTGCCGCCTCCCCGTGCGCCCCGGGCGCCCTTTTTGGGGGCGGCCCCGCCTGGTTCCAGCGGTGCACCGCGCCGCCCGCGGAGACCTTCTTCACGGAGAGCGCCTGGGTGTCGCTCACGGAGATCGGGAGCACGTCGATGCCGAGCCTCGGGGGGAGGAACAGGGGGCGACGAAAGAGGGGCCGGCGGCGAGCGAGGGGGGGGGGGGGGAAGCGAGGAGGAGGAGGCCTTCTCGGGAGGCGGCGGGGCTTCTCAGAAGCCCTCGCGCCTTCTGAAAGGGCTTTCTCTGCGTCTCTGGGAAGGCTTGGAACACTTCTCGGAAGGCCGGGGGACTTCCGAGCTTTCTGAGAGGGCCCGCCCCTTCTCACTACCCCCCTCGCTCGCCGCCGAGCGAGGGAAGGAGGAGGCCCAGAGCCGACCCAAGACGCATCCACGGTGCTGCAACACACCCTCCTGGCCCGAATCCCCCCTGCATGCTTCTCTTTCACCACGCGAGGCGCCGCCCTGAAACGTCGGCAACCGATGAGCCTGTCGCTCAGGAGCGAGCACCGTTTTGAAGAGGAACTGCTTTACGTCCTCTTCGCCCGTAATCAAGAGTGCGACTAGGCATCGTTATACAGCCCAACGAGGCTTCGAGGCAGAGGAGAAGGAGAGGAAAATTGCAGATGAGCGAGAGGAGGAGGAGGAGGAGGAGGAGGAGGAAGAGGAGGAGGAGGAGGAGGAGGAGGAGGAGGAGGAGGAGGAGGAGGAGGAGGAGGAGGAGGAGGGGGAGGAGGAGGAGGAGGAGGAGGAGGAGGAGGAGGAGGAGGCGAGGGGGGCGGCACCAAGCACCCCCGAGCGCGCATGGCCCTGCCAGGGCGGGTGTCCTCGAAGAGGACTGCCCGCAGCGCCACGTCAGCCCCTCTGCCAGCATGGCGGGTACGGCCCCAGAGTGACTACCTACCAGACCACCCCAACTCAACCTGAAGACCCGAATTTGACCCGAATTTCGGGTTGGGGGGGGGACGGGTTCCATGTGTTTTCAATGTTGACCATCCCACCCCCCCACTGGAAATCGAAGTCAAATTGGGGCCTTCGGGTTGGGTTGGGGTGGTTTGGTGGGTGGTGACAGAGACAGTTCCGCGCCGTGGAGTGAACACCGCTCGGAACGGGCAACTATGCAGCGCCAGGAGAAGAACAAATCAAGCCTCGCCACTCGCTCGCGTGAATCAGGCCAAGCTACCAGTCGCACGCCGCCTTCTCGGCCAACGTGCGGTACAACACCGAGACATCCCCGACAACTGAGATAATTTCAGACGGGTCGACCAGGCGGAACTAGGCGGATCGACAGCAATAGTAAAAACACAACACGAAAGGAAGGACTGAAGACATGGTGGACGATGGGCGCGCCTCACGTCGACGACGAAATTGATACTGCGAACTGGCGACACGGCTGCGTCCAACGGGTCAGCATCCCACATCAAATGAAGCAGGACAGGTTCGTCGGCGACCGACATCCTCTAAGTCGTGGGAGGCCCTGGCTATGCTCATGTTCTTCGTGACAAGTTGTATGATCTCCCTGACTCAACGTACACAGGTCCAAGGGCGTCCCCGTGGGACAAATCGCATTGCGACCTCGGGCCAGTTCGGCGCACCCCTCACACGCTTCGTGGCCCCATAGGAGCCCCACCGAAGGCCCCAGTGGGAAAGTTCGCATAGCGGCCTCGGGCCAGTTCAGCGCACCCCTCACGAGGACCGTGGCCCCGTAGGGAGCCCCACTGAAGGGCCCCAGTGGGAAAGTTCGCATGGCGGCCTCGGGCCAGTTCGGCGCACCCCCCACGAGGATCGTGGCCCATAGGGAGCCCCATCGAACATGATAGTCACGACTGCGGTACTCACAGCTGCAGATGGTTTGGTCCTTCGCCCAGCTAACTTTACTTCCTCGCTTCGTTCGTTCCGCCGGCCCTGGAGCCCCCTTTAGGGCCTCTTGGGGGCCTCTTGGGGAGTCTCTTGGGGCTCCTTGGGGCCTCTTGGGGCCTCTTGGGGAGTCTATTAGGGCCTCTTGGGGAGCCTCTTGGGGCCTCTTGGGGGCCTCTTTCCTGCCTCTTGGGGGCCTCTTGGGGACCTCTTGGGAGTCTCTTGGGGCTCCTTGGCGGCGTCTTGGGGCCCCCGAGACGTGCAGGGACGGCGTCGACGACTGCCGGCTGGAGGCCCCGGGGCCTCCTGCCCAAGTGGAGGAGCAGGAGAGGAAGGAGAGGAGGGGAAGGATGAGGGAAGGGGAATTGGGCAGGGGAAGGAGAGGCAAGAGCGGGAGGAGAAGGACGAGGGGGAGAGGGGAGGAGAGGGAAGGAGGAGGAGGGGAGGGGGGGAGGAAAGAACGAGGGAAGGGGAGGAGAGGCAGGGAAGGGGGAGAGAAGGGGAGGGAGGAGAGGAAGGAGAGGAAAGAGAGGAGGGAGGAGGGCACCGCCCGGCGGGGGGGGGATCGCGGGGCCGGGGCGGGCCTGACGCCCTCGGGCACGACCAGCGACACCACGAACGTGCAGGATCTGTTCTCCACGGCTGGCGCGGGCTGCCCTGACCACCCGCGCCGCGCGGCCGCCCGCCGTCGTCGTCGCCCGTCTGATGGGCCTTCTCTGCCTCCCGACTCTAGCCCTGCTGCTGCTCCCGTGTTTTCGAGTCCCAGAGACACTCGGAGCAGCAGCGAAGAACACGCGCCCGCGAGAGCTCGTTGCACCCAATTAGGAGGAGGAGGAGGAGGAGGAGGAGGAGGAGGAGGAGGAGGAGGGCCGCCCGATCTCGCTCCCGACCTCGCTCCCGACCTCGCCACGGCGCTCCTCTCCCGCTTCGGCATCGGGATCCTGCCCTCGCTGCGCGGTGCTGCTGCTGCCTCCTCCGCCCCTCCCCTGGCCCCAGCTCCCCATCCCCCCTCCTCCGCTACAGTTTGGGAGTTGACCTAAGGAACCCCAAATAAGGAACGAGGCCCCAAGCTAAGTTTCGATTTCCCATCGAAAACCATGGGCATACCAAAGGCGAACTGTAGAACGACTAAGGAACACTGAGCCCCTCCCAAACAAAAAGGGTTCCTTCTTCAGCGTCCCGACTGTAGGCCCCCTGGAACGAGGGAAGGAGGGGTGGGGGTGGACGGGAGAGGCGGGAGAGCAAGAATGCCCAGAGCCCCTGCTGCGGAAAAGAATGAGGGGGCGCGGGGTGCCGTCGGTAAAATCCGCGAAGCTCGGAAGAAACGTTGAAGAGACCCTCCGGGTACGCCGATCTGATCACATATTCATACCGAAGAAGATCCGCCGTAGGCGCCCATATTGTCGCCAACGCAGTGTGAATGAATCGCGGGTGGGTCGCTGGATGGGTCGCGGGTGGGTCTCGGGTGGGTCACCGAATGGGTCGCGGGTGGATCGCGTGTGGGTCGCGGGTTGTTCGCGGGGCAGGTCGCGGGGTGGATCGTGGGTGGGTCTCGGATGGGTAGCGGGGTGGGGCGCGGGTGGGTCGCCAGGCGGGTCGCGGGCAAGACAACCACAACAGGGTAACAACAAGGCAACGACAACAACAAGACTCCTCGCCGCGAAATCCAACGTCAACCATGCACCCGGGAACTGTGTAAGACCGTTTGGACCTCTCACTCTGATGTGGAAAAGCGAAGTAAAGCAACAATAACGCAATTGGCGTGCAACCAATGTGCCTTCGAACGTTCAATCTTGAGAGCGTTCGGCAGCCGAACCAGCTCGCTATGCCCGTTCCGGCCGCCGAACCGGCTCAACACGTATCAACATTGACCTGCCAAATCTGCTCACTTTGAAACTTCTGAGAAGGCCGAATTCTTGTGAGCCCCTTCGGCGGAACACTCCATTCGGCGAACTACCATCCATGCCGAACCGGTGTTTCACATCTCCGCTGAACCGGCTCACTTCAACACGCTGAGCTGGCTCAACAGGGGCCCCTGGGGCCCATGGGGCGGTGCATGCCCGCAATCTTTCCAAACCCTTCACAACAGGTCCCTGGGCACCACCAGCGACAGCATGCAGGTTCGGGCAGCACCGCCATCGGCACCGCTACTCTGCGCGCCCCGGCTGAAGCCTCAGAAGCTGCCACCAGGGCTGCCCCGAGATCCCCCAGCTGCCACCAGGGCGCAGCCCGGCCCTCCCGCCCAGGCAGCACCTCGCGGGCGTCGCTCGCCTGGCGGGCGCCTGCACTGGTTTCCACTGGTTGCCTATGACGGGCCCCGCCCATGCTGAGAATCGGGACGGCCTGTGGGTAGCTTGACCTCTCCCCCCCCCGCCCCCTGGATTGGAAGGGGGGGCCGCGAGCGGTCAGGTCGTCTAAGATGGCCCAGGAGGGCTCCAGATAGCCCAAGGTGGCCTCCAAAATCACACGACATAGCCCAAGATGCTTGTCCTCACAATCTCTCCTCTGGTGGCTGGCGCTCTGCAGCTCTGCGGTCGGGAGTTCCCGCCTGCCTCGTGGCGTGCCAGGAGCGCGCGCGGGCAGCGCGTCCAGAGAGAGAAGAGGCACGAGCGCGAGCCAACCGTCGAGCAACAGAAAGACCAGCCATTATATGACGGCGAGCGGCAACACGAAGGCGAACTTCAAAGACCTGATCAGGCCTCGCTCGCCGGGGAAAGCGACGGGCGTTGAGGACAGCAGGAACAGCGCCCAGACAAGCGGCGCGCTTTCAACAGGCAGACGCACTGACAAGATGAAAGAGGAGGCACGAGGGGAATGGGGGTTCGCGCCACATTGTTCAGCGTTAGAAGAAAGGCCCAACCATCCCATCATCATAACTTTCAATTGATTCTAGTCGTAGCCGCGTCGGACGGAATCGAGATCAGAGCCGTCGGCAGATGAACAACCAAATAAACATCCAGCAGGACGAGAGTGAAAACTAGCCGATGAGCAGATTAAACCAGTCAACAGACGAAGCGGGGCAATACCAATATACATGGACGTCACATTGCGTACTCGCTTCAAACTCACACACATCTGGTCAATGCCCGGCGCCTGCACTTCAAGGTGCAAACAGTGAAGGCGGCGACGGAGGGATACGCAAACAAGTTCTGAACGTCGAATATCAAGGAAGAAAGTGCACAGCCTAGCCTTGGGCTTCGAAATTTCCTCCAAAATGTGAGAGTCGAGCCCAGAGTGCCAGTCCCAGAAGCGCCTCGTGAAACCGCAGAATGAAGCCGGGTCCAGCCCACTTACCACTTTCAGAGGATGTGCTCAAGGCCCCCTCGAGCCCCATCGAGGTTAGCCAAGACACCGCGCAGAGCCCCAGAGCGAATGCAATAACGCAGGGCGGTCGCACACGCGACAGTGCTGATTCCAACGAACTCAGTACTGAATCCAAGAGACTTCAGCTTCGTGGCTGTATTGCGCAATATCCCATTGCGAGGCCTGGACGCAAGCAGCATGACACACTCACGAAACTGGCGCGTGAGACTCGAACCTGGCGGTGGCGCTGAAGCCGGAGTAGAAGCGTCGAGGCGCGCATGGCTCGGAAGGCGACACCAGACTGGGCAATGTCGAAGCCAACGCGCCTGGTGCGCCCGAGAGAAGAATCCACGGAATACCGACTGCCAGACGCTCGAAGCGGCCTCGGGGCCAGTAGGAAAACCCAAATACATCGCCCATGAGGCAATCTGAATTTGATCGAAGGGTGCGCCATACCTCGCCAGCACGGCAAGAAGACGCACCTTGTCGGTGCCACATCATAGCATGTTCTGGCACTTCTTGGATTTCAACAGTAAGTTTATAACACCAGCAAGTCAAACACATGAGCGCAATGAGCACCAGGCTTAGATCAGCAAGGACATTCACCAAACCAAACAAGAAGTCGTCAGCAGACGCTAGATTCAGATGGCTATGTCTCAAGCAGCGGTGACAAAACCATCTCAAAAACGGATCCACCGAGGTACATAGATGCAGAACAACCCTGCTGGACTCTGGACTCAACGGCAATTGCATCCAACCTCTGCCCCCCCCCCCCCCCCCCCCCCCCCGCACGCGGCGACGATGGCAATGTTGGAATCATGCACTATGCGGAAGAATTTGGCGATGCAGGGGGAAATACACATGGTAGCCAACACAAGAAATAGCCAAACCTGGGCATGGCTAGGGGCGTCCGACGCATAGTCCGTCAAGAGAAAGAACGCATGGACATCTTCACGCATGTGTTGGTCAATGACCCAGGACTTAGCTTTCGCGACATTCTCAATCATGTCGCGCCCCAGAACACATGTCTGCCCTATGCCCGCCATCATATGAGCGTTGGCCACGACGGGGCGGATGTATGCGGCAGCTAGTAGCTTGACATCGGTGTTACTCATGCTGAGAGGGAGCGCGCAGGGCGCTGAACTCGCGAGCGCAGCGCCAGGGCGTTCCCTAGGGTCCGTGCCCTTCGGCAACGCATGTCGCCACGGGGGGAGCGGATCTTACCTGTGAAGAGGGCGAGGTAGCAGGAGTTTTTTCTATAAAATTAGCGCGAGGCTGCAAGACACTTTCAATCTGCATGCAGGATGCTCGGGGCCGGGCAAGCTGCGGGGGCGCTTCCGAAGCACATCGTAGCAGGTGGCGTAGTCGAGCTTCCAATCGGTGTCCAGGGGGGCCCCCGAAACCTCAATGCTAGGGCGGAATTCTTCCCATAACTCAAGCTGAACATCGGGGGCGACAACTTCCTCGGCCCAATGCCAGGCCAGAAACTTAACGGAGTCCTCCAATGTCCCGCAGGGTATCCCATCAACATCAGTGGAGCCCAAGACCGTGCGTCTCCGAAATCTCTTCCGAAGATGTCTGCGACAGCTCTGGGCGGCATCGACATCACAGGTGGCGATCTCAACTTCCTCGGCATCTGAGACCTTCTTGTACAGACAGAATATCTGTCGGATGAGTTCGTGAATTCTCGCACGCTGGAGCGCGCCATTGAAATCGACGCGAAGCCCATCGTAGCATGCGAAGGAGAGGCGTTGGCGCGAAGAGTCGCCAAGCTGGCCAGCACGACGAGCAGACGGAGCCAACAATGTGCTTCTCCTGGGTCGCGGCGGCAGGCCATTTCCGAATCGCTTGGCCGCGCCTCCTTGCCAGCATCAAATAACATGTCATTCGCCGATGCTCCTCCTCGTCCTCCTCCTCGTCCATAGCTGAGCCCTGACATCCCAGTTCGCGGGACTACTGCAAAGGAAGCCCTCGAGGGCGTGACCCACGCAACCCGTCGACGGGAGCTGGGGGAGTACCGTTCAAGCACAGAACGAACAAGAATATCAGCTCTAAGCATCGCCTGCTTGAAGACTCCAGTCGCGTTCGTGGATGCAGGCGGCAGGGGCGAATGCGCACGGTCAGTGGATGCGTTGGCCACTGCAAGACCTAACCCCCCCAGACGGGTGCCTTGGTCCGGGAACCATCCAATCAGATGCGGGAGACACCGAACGAGGTGGCGAGGGCGTAGGGCACCACCCGACGGCCGCCCACTTCCGCCCCCCACCCCCCCCCTCCACATCCAGCACAGAGTTCTTATCGTCTATGAGCGAAACATGATCTTCATTATCGGCACCGCCAGGCTGATGCCGAAGGTAATCGCGCTGCAAACACTGGGGGGGGGGGGGGGGCGCCAACGAAAACAGACAAATCGAGAATGAGAGAGAGAGAGAGAGAGAGACAAAGACTGAATACTGAAACTCTAAAAAGAGGATGACGGATTCGGCCAAAAGAACGCCTGAGGCAGAACCGCCCAGGCGCGCGCCCTGAAGGCACAACGTTCGGCGCCTTGGCCAGCCAGAAGGGCGGAACTACGCGTGAGCATCCTCCTCCCAGAGAATTCGCTCGGCGAGGGCAGCCATTCGAGCCGCGTGGGACGCGCGCCTCGGGGAGACTCTCGGCGAGGGCAACCGCGCGGGACTCGGACGATTGCAGCACCTAGGACTTGGGGATCAAGACTCGGGCGTGTGGGCCCACCCGTTTACGCAAATCGGTGAAAACTTCAAGCCCCTTACGGGTGGGATGCTCACACCCTATACGCAATGGGATGCGCCTGGTCCGATGGGCCCAGAAGCCACACTTAATACGCACATGCGCTTGACTAGAACAGCTGGGATATGCTGGTTTCTTCCCCCCCTCTGGTTCGCAGCAATCTGTGCGTGTGTGCCATAAAGACGTCTGAACAAAAAACAGGTAGGTACGCGGGCATGCCTCTACACCCTGTTAGCGGCTCAGCGTGACCATCACGCACTATGCACAGCACTGTTCTCCAAACGGCGTTCTGCGCCTCTCGTGCCATGATGCGCGCTGCGCATGTGCTAGGCCCTCAGACGGTATCCCCCGGGTCCAACGCCCCTCTCTCTCGAACAGCGGCAGCGTGGCAACAGCCAGCTCGGCGTAGTCTTGCGACGTCCACGACCCGTCACCAATCTGACAATCCAATTCATGAGGTAGCGCCTCGCGCAGCTGGGCTCCCCGCTTCGCATGAACATCTGCAAAGATACTGGCATCAGGCAGGCGCTTCTCCACATCTGTCAGTTGCACATGCTGTTCAGCAGACCGGTGAGCCTTGACATGTCTTACCGATCGCACATGGCTATGTTCAGACAGCTGCTGAACGAACAGTTTCACGCACCTGCAATGAGCACCTGCTCGAAGCAGCGCGCTCGGACCCCTGGCAGCATCCAGCGCTGCCACGATGTACTCTGCAAATAAATCAGCAAGTCGGTCCGCCACTTTGCCCGCAAGCGCCAATGCCAGATGCTCGGCCATCGCAGGCCGCTGCGGCAGCGGCCCAGGCGCAGCGACGAACATCGCGCGAATCGGGGGCGCTGCTCTGCGGGCCCAGCCGCACGACGGCGCAACCAGCACGGCGCGCGGCGTCAAGCAGGGGAGCGCTGCAGGAGCCGTCGACGGCAAGATCGATCACCTGGACGCTGCCATCGAGCATGCTACACTTATCCTTGACCGTACCTGCCGCAATGCTGCCTTCGCGGCCAAGCAAGTTCACTTGGACCCCGCCGTTTAGTAGGTGGAAGCCCCCGTGGTGCAGCGCTGGATGAACTCAGCACTCGCGTCGCTTTCAGCTCGGGCAGCTACTGCATCCGCACGCGTGCGTGACTGCAGACGGCGGTGCGCTGCGTCGGGCTGCCCGCAACTGCAGAGGCCATCTGCGTCCTGGCCTGGCTCATGGGCCCGACTCCTAAGCCGCAATCCCTCGCGCACGCAGCCGGACATGGAACTTCTGTTGATTGGAATACTTCGTAGATCGTTCTCGCGCAACGCCCTGGACGAAGTCGCACGTTGCGAACTCCAGCTGGCACCTCCCGCTTAGCAGCTAGATTGCACTCGAGCATCCTCTGGGCAGCCTGCGCCAACAGGTCCTCGAGCACTGCGGGGTTGAGCTGGCCCACGCGGTTCTCTTGATCAATGTGTTCACGCCACAGAGAGCCGCTAACCGCAGACCAGCCTGCTCGTTCAAGGCACAACGCCGCTCGCTCCAACGGTCCTCGCGACTGGCCCCAGCTGAAATGCCTGCAGAAGTTGGTCACGGCGGTGTCTCACCATAGTACTAGACCTGCCTTAGACACGAGAGCTCGCCCAGGTCGTGCAGTAGCCTCCAACAGCATTCGGCACCACTGGATGACTGGCGCGATGACTCGCCGAACGGCTGGATCGCCATCCAGGGCAAGCTTAGCTGTCGCAGATGTCCCTCCGCGATGCGCCTTGACCTGACGACCGCGCGCTCGGCGTAGACCATTCAGCTCCACATCAGAAAGCCCATTCACTTCCACTGTATACGTGCATGCATGCCGCGCCCCAGTGCGGTAGATTCGCCCGAGCCGAAGATTAGTTTGAGCAGGCCGTGCGCGCTTGCATTTCGCCTGGTCACGCATTCGCATCTCGTGCTTGGCCAGCCAGATGCACTGCCCAGCGCGAGCAGCAGGCTCGCGACGAGCACGCCCAACAGAAAGGTCCACGCCAAGTTCGGATGCTACTCGCTTGGCTTTCACCTCCTCAGGCACTTGCAGCATTCCAGCAACTGCACGTCCGATGTCGGGGCTTCGAGCCAACAATGGCGAACTTCTCATTGACGCGAGACCCCAGACTCTTCGCAGCCCATCAGAAACCAAGTCCTGATTGAATTCCCATGTCCACAACCTCAACAGCACCGATGCGCCGATTGCCAATCGCTGCGTCATCGATGTAGTTCGAAAGCGATGCCAATGGGTGTAGTAAGCACACGTGCCTACCATGGGCCTCGAACGCGTGAACTTTGATGGCGACGCCGGCCACTCCGTCACCTGCTGGGACTCCGCGATTCGCCAATCCAGGGCACGCCCCGTGATGACGCTGGGACCATCTGGGATCTGATGAGCCGAGGACCTCGACGCGCGTTGAATATCAGCGTCGCGAATCCCGCGGGGGCCTGCAACTGATCAAACTTATGCTGGGGGCCGTCGACCCCATTTCTCCTCATGGCATTTGGAACAATCTGCCACCGAGGTAACTGAACAAGTTTGGGAAGACACGGCCGCCGCAGCGCGAGCGGCGAGAGACCAAACGTCGTCGATCGCCGACCTGCCAGAGGACACACCCCAGCACCTGCGATCCAGCATGCGTTGGAGTGGCGCGAGGTGCGCGCGCTTCGCTCGCTGCCAGACCCGACAGCGCGCAGCGCGCGCCGCAATCAGACGACGGCCGCCCTGCGGCTAAGGCAGCATCGGACGGGGGATCCACTGCAGCTGCTTCGGCAGGGGACCAACCGATTCGCGAGCTTCCCACGGCGCGCGGAGCACGCGCAGCGCCTCGTCGCTGAGAAACGAGAAGCACCTGGGATGCATGCCGTCGAGGCCGCTCGCCGCGGTAGCTGGGGGCGACTTCGCGACAGCACGGACCTCCTCGGGAGACGCTCTTAGCACGGACTCGCGATCAGGAGCGCGCTTGGCCGTCGACCGGCCTCGCCGCGCGCCCGCGTAGGACTGCTCCACTCCCCGAACCACGTGGCGAGGATGAGCAGTAGCACCTCGGGCCCCCCGAACGACGGTCGGCTGCAGGCCCTCCCTGTGCTTCGTGAGACGATGGGGGCCGTGAACTCCACCCGCGCTGGCTTGGTTGAACCAGGCTTTCCAGCGAGCGCTGCTGTCGTGCACCGCCTCCTGGTTGACGGCCTGGAGGTCCTCGTCGACGTCGTCGAGTAGCTCTCGAAGGTTGTCGACGCGCAGCGGCGCGCGGGCTACCAGCCGGTGAGCGTGCTCAACTGTGGCATCTAGTCTATGGCTAAGCCCTGGCCGACGTAATTGAGCTACTGGAAGGACTCGGCCTCGTCAGATCGGCCTCGTCAGATTCTCCAGCGCCGCCCTCGCCAAGCTGGGTGAAGTCGGTGATCGCAGCGCGAAACCAGCGCCAGCCCTCGGCGCGCGCCTGGGCGCCCTCTGGGCCCGTGGCCTCGTTGCTCGCCTCCGCCCACTTCGGCGTCGGGCACCTGGCGACAAATTGAAGTCCTCCGTCTCTGCGCCCGCGACGCGCGAGTGTCGTCGCGACGCCTCCGCGGTGAACGCGGCCCAAGCAGTAGAAAGAAGAAACCAGGAGCCGTCAGCGCGCTGAAACGTGGCCAGCGACAATGTATGCTAGGCATGAGCATCTTCCTCAACATGAGGGGCAACAGCTCGGGCGCCTGTTTTCTTTGGGGCCAAAGCATAGGCTAGATGCTGCAGAATCTGCCCTTCCACTACAAAAGAAAGCAGCGCAGGCCGACGAGGCTCGACGGACCGCGCCACGTCGGCATGAGCGCTCTTGACCGACAGCATTGCAGCTGAGCTCAGGGCGAATAAATCGATTGCAGAACAGGAGCGCGCTGCGCGGCAGGTCACAGCCTTCGGCGCTACGAGGCTGACCTGGGCGTTTGCAGGGACCGCGGGCCCTTCGACAACTCTCGCTGACATGTCCCAGTCGCCGGCGATGATGCAAGGCTCGAGGACCCCAGGCATGTCCTCAACAAACGCGCAAAGAATTTGAGCATTGCGGAGAGTCATGCCCTCGGACGCGTGCAAATATTGTGGACAAGTGTAGAGCGTCCCAACCTGGCAAGTCAACAGTCACGCGCCGCGCGCGCCGCGGTGGCAGCATAGAGGAACTGCGCCCAGATGGCCGCCGCAGACCCGCGGCATTGCGGACGACCGCTGCCGCACCAGCAGAAGGCAATCGCCCATCAGTTGGGCAGCCTGGGACAGCGACGACTTGCCACCCACGAGCGCCAGCCTGAGACTGGAGCTCGTCGGCCCCGCGCCTATGATACCCAATCCATTGGGCCATCGCCGCAGACGCCTGCGTCCCCCCAAGCCGTCGCTTCAGAATGTTTTCCCCCTGATTGGGGTTGAAGTCTCGAGCGCGCGGCTGCGGCGAGCTGACGGCGCGTCGACGCGCGGAAGCTCGCCCCGTCGCAATCGCAAGCCACCCACGCGGGGCTGGCGGGACTCAGCGCGCCGCGGCGGCCTGGGAAGGCGCCTCGGCCCGCCCTCGCTTGGCCTCGTGGATCTCCGCGAACAACCCGCGGAGCCTGGCGACCACGTGCTCCTCGAACTCATCTGCAGCAGACCCTGCCGCCTTGAACCCGTCGCGCACGCGCCGGACGTCCTCCGCGCCAAGACGGGGCCCCGCTGCGCGCTCGGCGGCGTCGGGTGGGCCACCGAGGTCGCGATTATCAGCGCGGTCAGTAACGGGCGCGGTGGTAGAGGCAACCTGGGGCACGAGGGAAAACTTAACGTGCTTGGCCAGCATCCGCTGGAGCTGCCCGATCCTCGCATCCGCCGTGAACTGCTGGTAGAACGTCGTGCCATCTGGCACGACCTCGAGCCCTGGCATCTCGACCTGCGGGAAATCTGGCTAGGGCGCGGGTGCTGCAGCAAGGGCCTCGGGGAAGGCCTTGCGCAGCCCTGAGACTCTGCAAGGTCTGAGAAGCACCCTCCACTCCAGGGGGGATCGCGTCCCTGGAGCTGCGCATCAGTGTGCGCTGTCCTCGGATCAGAGGTCTCCACGCTGACCCCGAAGGACATGGTGACTGAAGCCACAATGGCAACGGAAAAGAAACAGAGAGAGATAACGAGACAGAGCGAGAGGGAGAGAGAGGGAGAAACTCCGACGTGGTCGGGAGGTCAACGTTGTAGGCGACCATGTTTCCGTGGGGCCCACGGAATACTGACTTGAGCATCCCCCGCAGCCAAGTTCACGTGCTCGACCCCGTCAAAGCAGGAGAGGGCCTGCGATGAGAAACCTGCTGCAACTTTACCTTCGCTAGTGGAACCAACGAAACAATACAACCAAAAGACGCGCCGTCAAGTTTGCGCCCGAGTATGCCACCTTCGTGTCCGTGCGTGCGCTTCAATGGCATCACGCACGCTGCATCATTTGATGCACTGTGGGCATTGTCCCGAGGCCCGCCAAGCAGACCATTGCACAGTGAGAAGAGCGCATCGACGTTCCAGGCGTAGACGGAAATGAACGAGGAAGGACAGAAGAGATCGGAAGGGGAGGAAGAGGCACCTGACGCTCAGTGCAGTCTGCCTCAACGCTGAACGGGACGGCGGAGTTGGACGGCGGCTTCCGTCTGTACAGGGGCCAGCTGGTCCAGAATACCAAAGGCGATGAACACATCACGGTCGCACCCGCACTGAATCGAGCCGCCCTCAAGAATCGCATCCTTTACCGCTGGGGGGCGGGTCGCGAGCACGCCTCGCCCTGTGCGCCGAGCCACCTGGGCCAGTGCCTCCTACTTCATATTTGGCGGCGCGCACAAGGGGGTCGGGGGAGGGGGGAGGGCTTCTTAGAAGCAGGCTGTTTCTTAGAAGGCGCCGGCCTTACATCTATAGATAAGGCCCGCGCCTTCTAAGAAGCAGGGGTGCTTCTAAGAAGCCCTCCCCCTCCCCCCACCCCCCTCTGCGCGTGGCTGACGCATCCTGCAGGAGCGTGGAAGTGGGCGGGCTTGGCACGGGCCCGCCCGAGAGAGAGGAGCAGCTTCCCAGCGTGCAGGTCTGCGTCACGCCGCAGGCGGAGCGGGAGCGGAGCACCGGGGTGCCACGGATCAGGCGTCCACCATTAGAGGCCTCCTAGATGGGGTCCGAGTAGATGGGGTCGGAGGATTGCACCGCATCACCAATGCATCGACGATGCATCGGTGATGCATCGGCGATGCATCGGCGATTCATCGGCGACGTCGGCGATGCATTGGCGACGCCGGCGCGGAGAAAATAGGGCTCCACATCGAGCCGCATCGCCGATGCTTTGGCGATGCGACGCGATCCTCCGACCCCATCTACTCCGACCCCATCTAAGAGGCCTCGAACCATGCCCCCCCTGCCTTCATGGAGTTGTCCAAACCGCGCTCGCGGCCAACGGGTTCTCGAGCAGGAGTGCGACCTTGCTGCTCTGCTAAAAACCCGAACGCACGGACGACAGGCGTTCTTGCGGCGGGTGGGCAACAGAAACAAGACGGGGACATCCAAGAAGCACGAGCTTGCACGCGTCATGTCGATGTTTCTCGTCGGAAGTAGAACCACCAAGGGTCTTGGGGCGATGGGCAGGAACGGAAGCAGACGATGCAGACCGAAGAGTGTGAGGACAGCGACGCGATGCGCTCACGGGTTTGTCGCTGGGCAGTGGCAAGTTCAGCAAGCTGGCGCTCCATCTCGCAACGCTGGGTTGTCCGAGCCTGCGTCCATGAACTCATCCGGTTTCGCCAAGGACTCCTGGCGCATGGTCTCGGCCTTTGCATCCGCTAGCTGCCCGCAACTGTCAGTACTGCCCTGAACCAAGGCTCTGAGGTCCACTACGCCCTGGCTGTTCTGCATCACCATTGGACGCCCGAGTTATCCGGGGTAACTCGGGTCCGGGGTAACTCGGGTTTGGATTCCCGAAAAACGAACCCGAATTAGCCCTGACCCGAGTTACCCCTGATGATTCGGGGCTCTGGACGCCCGAATCATCCGGGGTAACTCGGGTCCGGGGTAACTCGGGCTTGGATTCCCGAAAAACGAACCCGAGTTATCCCTGACCCGAATTACCTCTGATGATTCGGGGCTCTGACACCATTTGGCTGAGCGACGAGAGAAAGCCAGTGATCGGCTCCAGTTGTCGAGACATGTCGATGTCCAGGCGCTGTGCACGGCGCGGCTCGAGGCTTCTTCTGCTGGCCGATCTGCGAGGACCGCTCGAGGGTGGAGACTCAAGAGCGTGCAGCGCTCTTGCGATCGGCGCGTCGAGGACTTCCCCGCCGCGACAGGCCGAAGAGAAAGGGCGAAGGACGCAGCGGCACGGTGTAAGGCACAGCGGCAAACTGCTGGTGAGCGAAGGTGCTGTGCGGCAGAAGCTCCGGAGGTTATGCCAGGGCGGGCGTCCGTGATCCTGGAGCGGCACGGCCCTGGACCGCCTCGAGAGATGGTTGCACTCGAGCCAGAACTGCTGGAGACAAAACGGCTTGGGCCAGATGGATTTCGGAACGGGGGGGGGCATACTTGAGTCCGATCTCTTGTCTTACCATTGACCTGGAGAGCCCCCCCCATAACCCTCAACAAAGCCCCAACGTAAATCCAAGATGTCCCGAGTAAGCTGCCAAGAAGCTCACATCGCGAAAGATCCGCGAAGGCATTCCTGGTTGACTACTGGATCTGCTCGGGCTGAGAGCTTCGTTCTGACGGCTGGCTCCCTTCTTTGTCATTCACTGCTTGCTTGCTCCTACCTACACTTCCCTGATCAGGGCGACTCGCCTGGGCATCGTTTCTGGAAAAGCTGTTTGTGGGGCACGCGAAGCTGAGCACCGTTTGACCGACCCGTATCCCCTTGGGCGTGGCCTGGGACTCACTGGCCGTTTTACCCTCTTGGATGAAGATATAGGCTGTTCCCTTCGGGCTTCAATAGGTATATCCCAAGCTGGGGTGCTGAGATGCAGGGGGTCTGGATGAAATGGGGACGGGGATGAGGGTCGGTCAAACCATACTGGGAAGCAACATCAATTCCATAGCAAGCGCTGCAAGGGCGGGGGCGGAGTCGCCCCCGCCGAGAGCCCCAAACCGACCCCCAGCCGCAGACCACCGCTGCGCGCCGAACGAGCGCTCCAGCATACGGTGCGCTGCGCCGAGGCGGCGAGGTTGGCCCCCGCCAAATGTCGGGGAGACGTAGGACTCGGGGTCGGGGGACTCGGCTTGGCCGACGTTGGCGGCGCGCACAAGGTTGCAGAGGGGGAAAGGCTTCTCAAGAAGGAGGCTGCTTCGTAGAAGGTGCCGGCCTTGTATGTGTAGATGAGGCCCGTGCCTTCTAAGAAGCAGGGGTGCTTCTGAGAAGCCGTCTCCCCTCCCCCTACCCCCTCTGCCCGTGGCCCGTGCCTGACGGAATCGCTAGGAGAATGAGGAGACCCAGTCTGACATGTGGCGCGGGCTCCCGCCGCAAGCACCCCACGAACACTGGACCCTCAAAGCCCCAGGATGGGCGTGGGCAAACCCGAGCTCCAGCGAACTCGAGTCCTAGGCTTCAGCCAAGGGGGGGGGGGGAGACCCATGGTTTGTCACCTAATTGAGGCAAAACGCTGTTGGTCGGCAGCGCAGCAAGGGGCCGCGCGCTTTGCTGCGGCACACCAGACAGGAGAAAAAGTGAGACAGGGCGGCCGCGGAGGCGAAGACGCGGGGGGGGGGCCTTTAGGCGCAGAGAGCCCACACCATTTGGGAGTGCGCGGGCGGCCTGAATAGGGGGCCACATGCGAACCCCACCCCTACCCCCCACGATATCTGAGGGGAAGGGTGGGATTCACTTCGCTCGGGGGCTCCCGAACGAGGTGAACCCCACCCTCCCTCTCAGAAATCGTGGGGGGCAGGGGTAGGGTTCGCATGTGGCCCCCTGCTGAAACGTCGAACGCCGGTGCACTGAAAGTTCTGGAAGGTGTGTGCGGGCAGTGCCGGCTACCAAAGACGAAGGCAACGCGATCCCAATGGAGAGGCACGCTCTGAAGATGAAAAACGCCATAAACGTAACATTGCGGCGCTCTGGCGGCGCCCCTGGGCGCCGCCCCTGGCGCGCTCCGCGCGCTAGGGGGGGGGGGGTCCAGCGCAGATCCAATAAATCCGCGCGGGGCGCCGAAACGGTATGTTTATGGCGTTTTTTCTCCTTCGAACGCTGGCATGCCGTCATCCATCGGGTGAGAGGCAAACCCCTACGACTGCCCTCCGCTGCGCGCGCCGCCCACCCCCGCGCCCTGCGGCGGGCCGCCCGGCGCCGCGGCCAGAAGGTGTGGCATGGAGGCTCCTGCGGCGGGCCCGCTGCCTCCTCCTCCTCGTCGCCGTCCTCCTGGAGGAGGAGAAGGAGGAGGAGGAGGAGGAGGCGGAGGAGGCGGGGGAGGCGGAGGAGGAGGGGGAGGAGGAGGGGGAGGATGAGGGGGAGGGGGGAGGGGGAGGAGGAGAGGAGGAGGAGGAGGAGGAGGAGGAGGAGGAGGAGGAGGAGGAGGAGGAGGAGGAGGAGGAGGAGGAGTCCTACCTCCAGCCTCTTCCTTCTATCCGCCACTGTGCCTGCGAGGCACGAGTTGGAGTGCAAGCCCCTGGCTCAATCCCCTGAGCCTCGGTCCTCGATGCTGAGTGCCCGTGGCGCCCTCGGAGGACGACGCGAGCCTCGAGACCTCACGGCCACCCCGAATCCCCACGGACTCACCACACGGTACGAGCACCGCACCGCTTGGCGACCCCGAGATCGCAGCGGTCGCGCGCCACGAGCCCGCCGCGGGCGGAGCCCACGGCCGGGCCGGGGCGTGCCGCAGGGGGGCTCCTTCCAGCGCCTTCCGGAGAAGCCCCTGCCGGGGCTCCGCCGGCGGCGGCCATGCGGCCTTCGGCGGGTGGCGGGGGGCATGGAGGGGGGAGGGACGGAGGGATGATGATGATGATGCTGATGATGATGCTGCTGCTGATGGTGATGGTGATGGTGATGGTGATGGTGATGGTGATGGTGATGGTGATGATGATGATGATGATCAGAATGATGATGCTGCTGATGATGATGATGAGGAGGAGGAGGAGGAGGAGGAGAACGCGGGAAGGGGGACGGAGGAGAGAGGCGGAGGAGGCGGAGGAGGAGGGAGGAAGAGGAGGAGGAGGGAAGAGGGAGGAGGGAGGAGGGAGGAGGGAGGAGGGAGGAGGAGAGGGGAATAGGGATGGAGGAGGAGGCAGGAAGAAGAGGGAGGAGGAAGAGGGGGGGATCTAGGGGGACCTAGCGGTGGACCGCTACGAATGAGTGCCTCAGGCGCAGCCTGCTGGAAAAGAGCAACTGCCAGCCCTCTCAGGGCTTACCCCTAGCGGCGAGACGAAGATGGCGGGCCACATGGAGGCCCTCGAACATCTGCCTGCCAGAGGGTCCGCCACTGACTCTGCAAAGGCGCGCTGATCCCAACGCTACAGCTAGCGATGCAGGCTCCTGCCGCGCGTGCCCGTGATCTCGTACTGTTGCGCGCTCGCTCTTGGGCATCCTGCGTGCAAGCTGATCCCAACGATGTTGCCGACCGCGTCTGCTGCCACTGCTCTACGATGGCTCCGACGATGGGCCTAGAGATAAAGCTGGTGGCATTGGGCTCGTGTCCTTCCTTCAATTCCGCTGCCACTGCCTGCTATTCTCGCACGCCTTGGCGCGCTTGCCTCGCTGAACGCGTTGGCCTCGCTGAACACGTCGGCCTCTGCTCACGTCTGGCGCCAGCTTCACCTCCGCTAGCATGCACCTGCCGCCGAGGCACGCCGTCCTCGCATCCCTCCGCCCTGGTCCCGATCTGGCGGCGGTCGTGGGGTGGGCCTGGCTCTGCTTCGCCGCCTGCCGCCCTGGCCCCCGCCTTGCGACAAGGATCATGGGGTGACCATGCCTCGACTGTGTCTCCGCTGGTGGCCCCTTCTCCCAGCCGCCGGAGCGGATGACGTCGCCCCGCCCGCCCTTCTCGCACGCTGTGGCTCGAGTGCGGCAGCTGATGACGCTGGGCTCTCCTTCGACCCGCTGCTGGCCACCGCTGCCTTCTGCCCGTTGCCGCCGTCTGCGTGGCTCGCCCTCCGTGGCCCGAGCGGTGTCGCCGATGTCGCTGGGCTCGGCTTCGCCTCTGCGCTGGCATCCACTGCCCTGTCCGCCGCGGCCTGCTGCATGGAGCGCGTCGGCTGTTGCCTTCGGCCACAGCCTGCCTTGCCCGCACGCCGTGGCCCAAACTGAGGGCGATGGGCTCTGCCTCGTCCCCCGCTTGCTGTTGCTGCCCGCCCTGTCGCACCAGCAGGCCCTGCTTCCACTGGTAGCCTCTAGCCTGCTCGTGCAAACAGGCATCCTTCTTGCTGCCGACGATGCCCACATGCGCTTTCACGCGGACATCCTGGGGCCTGGAGCCACTCGGGGCTGCTGTGCAGCGTGAGCCGCATGCGGACTCCTGCGGGGAGGAGCTCGCCTTGGAGGGGTGGTGCGGAGCGCCCAGGATGCTGGGACGAGAATGGCAAAGGAAGAACGGACGGGAGCGGGGAGAGGGGGGATGCTGCCACCGCCTGTGTGCACACCGTGGTGGGACCCAGTCATAGCCCAATAGCTGATGATGTTGGGTTCCGCCACTCTTTCTGGCCCGTGGCGGCACTGCCACTCCCAGGTTTGCCGTCAACACCTCGGGACTCCCTGCCCGAGAGGAATGGTTGGGCGGGGGAGGAGCGGTGGAAGAGGAGGGAGGGAAGGAAAGAAAGGGGGGTGGCAGGGACACGAGGGAAGCAGATGAGGTGGGGAAGGAGGAGGATACGGAGGAGGAGGAGGAGGACAGAGTATAAATGGAGGAGGACGGAAGGAGGAATGACACTGGTAGGATAATGTCAGATTGCCGTGGTCCACTGCGAGCAAGGCTCCACACCAGGCCCAGGCAGGACTTGCGCGCAAGCAAAACTGACATCCAGAAAATTATGATCGGAGCCGTACCGAGAGCTTCCTGCCCCGTCGCCGCACCGAGAATGCATTCGCTCGCCAGGAGCTCGCATCACCTCGCAGACGAATCCTTGAACACCGAGGCCCGCTGCGCAGATCCGCGCATCGGCGCCGCTGCTCTCAACTGAACTCTGTGCTTCTCCCGTAGGCGCACGATTCCCTTCCGTCCTCCTCCACCGTCCTGTCCTCCTCCTCCCCTTCCACCCCGTTCTTATTACTCCCCTGCTCCTCCTGCCAATCGTCCCCTAATCCTGTTGTCTTCGGCTCCCCCTTTCCCTTTTCCTTCTTCTCCTCCTCCTCCTCCTCCTGCCTTCCGTGTTCCTGATGACCCTGCCTGTTCTTCCTGCTCGTCGTCGTCGTCGTCGTCCCAATCCCCAGTCTTCCCCGCCACCTGCAAATGATCCATCCTCCCTCAATCCAGGTACCTGGTACCTCCCTCCTCTTTCTCCTGTTTCATCTGCTCCTCCTCGCCCTCCTGCTCTCTTGGTGGCCGCATGCATACAGGGAAAAAATAAGTTGGCCCACGGTCGTGCGACATCGCAAAACATCGGATGAAAAAACATCGGGTTTCAGGTCGCGCCGTCTCGCCGATGCATCATCGATCCGGTGTGATCCGGAGGTCCCTCTTCTTCTCCAGCCCCAGTGGGGAGGGCTGGGTCGGCGCTCCTCCTCCCAGCGTCTAGTGCCCCGTCTTCCTGATCATTACCCATGTCTCTCCTCCAAATCCCTCTTCGTTCCAGACGCCCTGCCTGCCCCACTCGCCCCTCCTGTTCATCGTTGCCGCCCCCGTCGCTTTAGGTCGAGCGTGCCCCCCACAGGCGGATTTCGTAGGAATAATGCAACATAGCCAACAAATATCACACACAAAAGTAAAGAGATGTCAAAAGATCGCCCCTGGACCATTGTTGGTCAATTTTTGGAAACTCCTCCTGTAGAGGGGCACGCCCGGCTTAACCGTCGCTGTCATCCTCTCCTCCCTCGTCGTCGCCGGCGTCCCAGACATCCGAAGATTGAGGGGCAACGATATGGGGGGGGGACTGGCATAGGGGGGGATGCATCGACCTGGAATCGGAGATACAACGCCGATTGATCGGCGATAGGCCTCCGATAGTGAATCAGCACCTTCCTGGGCAGGTCGGGGCTATCGGGCCCCTATCGGCGATCAACGGGCGACTGGGGGTCGATGCGCCCCCCCTTGTGCCTGTCCCCTCCGCCCCCATCGTTGCCCCTGAACGACACATGCCTTCGGGGACCTGCTGACCCGGGTCAATCCAGACCCGGGCCAGTCAGGCCTTGCAGAATCCTGCAAGATCCTGCACCCAAGCCCAGGCCAACGCGAAGGATCCTGCAAAAGTCCTGCAGGACCTTGCACCCAAACCGGGGTCAGTGCGACCCTGGCCCTGCAGGATCCTGCGCAAGATTGGGTGCTCTGGCTGACCCCCTTTTGCATTGACCCCCGTCGCAAGGCTCGGCGTGTATTACCGATCTCAACCACTTTTAGCTGGCGACGCGTTTCGGACTCTACGCCCTGTGCTGGGCCAAAAGGCTGCGGTGCCCCACGCGCGTGCCGTGCAGCGCGCGAGCAAGGCAACAAGAGGTAGGTCAAGGGCGCGGACGTGGAACGGGGTGACAAAAAACCCGGCTGCCCACCCACCCTACCTTTCGAACCTTTCCATGACGGCTCCACGGCGCGCGGACCGCGCGCCGTAGCCCTTAGTCCGTCCTCCTGTTGTAGTCGACGAACAAGTCTTCCCTGTTTTTGCGCTGGGCCCCCTCCCTTCGGCTCGCGAGCAGACAGGGGCCCAACCTCCTCTCCAGCGACCCACCCTGCCTATGCTTTCTCCGTGCGCGGCGCCAGCGCTCCCCCCAGGGGTGGCGTTGCGCCCCCCGTGCCCGCGGGCCCCACGGGGCCCCGGAAGCGGGCCCCCCGGGAGGGCCCAGGTCGAGGAACACCGCCCGGAACGAAGCACAGACGTCGCGTCGTCGGATGCAGGTGGAGTGGGGCGCACAGAGACATACTAGCACTAGATTAAAGTTGGGTTTGCCCCCCTACAGGGGATTTTTGGACGAACGATGCAAAATACGCCCAAACAAATACTCCCAAATGGACAGAACATGCTCCCCAAATGGTCCCCAGACTAATTTGTTTAAACTATGGTTGAATATCCCCCTGTAGGGGACAGGCCCGACTGAAGACTAGATGTCCTCCTTGGAGAGGCGCCCCCGACCCGAGCATATAGTATGCCCATATTGTAGTATATATATACATATACATATATATACATATATATATATATATATATATATATATACCGTCTCCCGAGCGGTACGGCCAGAAATCGCCCGCCACGATACATATACTAGAAGATTTCTCGATGCGCGCGTCGCCCCCTGGGGGGGGGCACGCAAACATAGTATTAGTACGTTGGGGTGCCGCCGATGGAGACCCGACCACAAGAAACCTTCCACAAGAAACCCAACCCTGAGACCCCAAGGCGTCCAGTGGTTTTTGGCGTGGGAACGTCGCGTTTCCCACAGCAAAACCATCGAAACCCAAGAAACCCAGGGCACCCAGGAGGCAATCAGGTTGTTTCTTGGCATGGGCCCCCACTGTATCTGGGCCCGCCCTCGCCGTCAGCGTCGCGGCCGTCCTCATCGCCGTCGCCGCCGCCACCGTCGAAGGCCGTCGCTGGGCGCCGCCCAGCCGCTGCCGCGGCCGATGCCGCGCCGCCCCCCCGATGCAGCGGCCGCCGCCCAGCCGCCGGCGCGGGCCGGCGGGTCGGGCCTCCGCGGTGGGCCCGTCAGGGGGCGACCAGGGCGGCCAGTAGCCAGAGCCTGCGCGCACGGGGGGGTCGGGGGCAAAGGCTGTGGGGAGGACGATGGGGGAGGGAGGATAGCACGCCACTGAGGGGAGAGGGAAGAGAGAAGTTGTGTGGTCAGCCGCAAACCCAAGGGGAGGCCCCTCGAAGAGGACCTTTCGGTACTACGAGGCGGCGCTTGGGGGAGGGAGGAGGAGGAGAAGGATCAGTGCAAACCTAAAAGCCATCAATGATGTTGAAATAAACCCTCCCTCCAAGCTCACTTTTCGTAGGCCCCTACCAACATTTATTCTCACTGAAGGAAGCGCCCCGTTGGAAGACAACCGTTTGAAAATCCTGAACTGCGCCAGGACACCAGTCATGGGACTTCAACGCCGCGAATCAGCGTTACTGTTGCGTCCTGACGACCCTGAACCGTGCCCGGACACCATTCCTGGAACTTCAGCACCGCGAAGACACGTAACTGTTGCGCCCGGGCAATCCGCATCGTGCCAATACGCTCTTTTTTGGGTCCCTGATGAGGGGGACCCACGAAGCTCTTGCCATGTTTCAAGACGCATGTGCGCGGCGCTGTGGCAAGAACCACACTTCGAAACCAACCGCCCGCCGCCCGCGAAGCTCTCACAACTCCCCCCCAAACAAAAAAAAAAAAAAACATCGCGCGGCGCAGCGGCAAGTCCACATGCTGAAAACCTCCCGCGCTCCACCCGTGGAACCCTTGCAGACCTTCCAAACCAGTCTGCGCGGAAACCGCACGCTGAAACAACGCGCCCTCCATCCGTGCACCTCTGCCATTCGGAGGCGCTTTCCGAAGCTTTCCCCCTCCGCCCCGCTGGCTGTCGCGCGGCGGCCGCGCCCGACGCTCCGCGCGTCGCGCGGCCACCGCTCGGAGGGCCGCGCCCCTGGGGGCCGCCCGCTCTCCCTGCGCGTCCGGCGGGGGCGCAGGGAGCGTTCGCAATTCTCTCGCTCTCTCATCCACTCGGTCCGAACAGCCAATCGTCAAGCGTCGGTACCGTGTGCGCTTGAGCTCTCTCTCTCTCTCTCTCTCTCTCTCTTTCTTTCTCTCTCTGCGCCCGAATTTTCTCTCCAACCACCGCTCGTGTCTCGCCTCAGACTCAGGCTCCCCGCTCGGTCCGCACCTAGAGCTGCTAGGGCAGATCGTTGGCTCCAACTTCGCCTCTTTCTTTTCGCACGCTGCGCCTTGCTCTCTCTCTCTCTCTCTCTCTCTCTTTCTCTCTCTTTCTCTCCTCGCACGCGCTGCTCCCAGCTTTGTGCCTCCTGAGGGTAGGGATGTCAGGCTCCAGCTTCACCTCGCACTCCTCGCGCTCTGGCACGCCGCCTATGCTCGCTATCTCCGCTATGATATCCGCGCGGTAGTTGGCGACATCGGGCTCTATCTTCGCATTCCGCCTCTCGCATCCTGGACCAAGCCACTTGTCGGCGATGGTCTTCCTGGCGGCCCACATCGCTAAGCTGACGCCAACACAATCACGGGTAAACTCGGATCCAGCCGTGGCAACGCGGTTCGACGATGGGGAGGAAGTGCAAGGGATACTGGGCTCCAGCTTCGCATCCGCCTTCTTCCCGCGCGCCCTGATCCCAGCGCTGTAGCAGACGGCGTCGGGCTCGACGCTCGCCTCCCACTTCTCGCGCTGTTCTGAGCACCGTAGCGGATGACGTTGGGCTCGTCCTTCGCCTTCCTCTCGCTTCCGCTCGTGGCGGCCGCCCGTCGCCCCCGCGTTGTAGCTGACGACGTTGGGCTCGTCCTTCGCCTGCTGCTGCCGCTGCTCGTCCTCTTGTGGCTGCCCCTGCCCGTCCTTCTCGCAGGATCCAGCCGGGGCGACGAGGCGCGGCGAGGCGTGGCTAGCGCTAGGTGTAATGGGCTCCAGCTTCGCCTCCGCCTGCGCCCCGCACGCCCTGATCGCAGCGCTGTGGTAGATGGCGTCGGGCTCGTCCTGCGCCTCCCACTCCTCGCGCTCTTCCAGGCATGCCTGCATCCACTGCTCGCCCCACCACGGTACGCCCGTCAGCGCGACTCCGCAATAGCCCAGCTGCCACTGCTCTTCCTTCGCTCTTACTGCCAGCTTCCAGCCTGCCGCTAGTCCCTCTCCGAAGGCGGCGGCCAGGCCGGTGGGCCCCGCCGGCGGAGGCGCGGCTGGGTCCAGCAGGCGCATGACCTCTGCGGCCTGCTGCTGCGCCCGCCGCGCCGCCGTCTGCCGCATGCGCTCCCTCCGCCGTGCAGTGCGCGCCGGCCACTGCAGTCGAACTCGGTGCCGTGCGCGCGTCCTCCTCTGGCGGCTCGGGCGGCGCAGCGCTGGGCGCAGGCCGCACGCGGAGCCGCTCGCGGCGCCCTCGGCGCCTGGAGGAGGAGGAGGAGGAGGAGGAGGAGGAGGAGGATCGGAACCAAAAAAAGCACATGCGCGGGACGCCGAAGCGAGAGCGACATGTTGTAAACGACCCGCCATCCATCCTCGAAGCGCTTGCTTCCGATCCACAGGGATGTGCGCGGCACAAAAAGCGAGACCCACGCTCTGGACACGACCCGCCCGCCATCCTTGGAGCCGTAGCACATCCTCGGCTTGAGGATCATCGATAAGGAAGAAGTCTCACGCGAAACGCCCAGCCCGCACGTTCGACTGGCCGCGGGGTGCGACGGGGAAGAACTACTTCTACGGAAAAAGCGGTGAGGAGGAAAAGGAGGAAGAGAGGAGGAGGAGGAAGAGAAGGATGAGGAGGTTGAACGCTCCAGATTCGCGGCTCCAATTCGCCCAACGGCAAAAAGAAGGAGGAAGACTTGTGTAAACCCAAGACTCGGCATCGATCTTGCAATACACCCTCCATCCGCGCTCCATGTGTACAGGTCCCCACAACGACTTTTGCAGAAGAAAATTCACCTTGACAGACAACCGTTTGACACATCTTGACTGTGAGAGAAACAACTCCCAGGACTACCGCGACTCAACGCGTGTTTGTTGCGCTCTGACCGTCCGTCATCGTGCCAAAACGTCATTCGTGGGACGTCAACCATCGGAATCCTTAACACGAATGGGAGCTCTTGGGACGCATGTGCGCGGCGCTGAAGCGAGGGCCACATTTTGAAAAAGGCCTGCCTGGCACCCTCGAGACTTCTGCAACATGGTAAAACGAGTGCGCGCGGCGCTAAAGCCAAAACCACATGTTGGAAAAGACCCGCCATCCATCCGTGAAACCCATGCAAATACTATATATATGTATATGTATATATGTATATCTGTATATACACATACGCGGCTCTGCTACGATAACCACATTTTGAAAACAAAAAAAACTCGCCCTTCATCCGTTGTGACATGAATGCGTGCGCGGCGCTAAAGCGAAAACCTCATTTTGAAAAAGGACACTCCTTCCATCCGTGAAGCTGTTGAAGACTGCGAGATCATAACGAATTGGGAAGACTCCGGCGGAACGCCAGGCCCGCCCTACCAACACGTCTCGGGGGATGACAGGGAGGAGGTCGTTATGAGGACAAGGAATGGAAGAGGAGGAGGAGGTGGACGAGCAGGAGACATGAAACGGGGAGAGAGAAGACCAATGTAACCCAAAAAGCCGCCAGTGAGACCGCAATCAATCATCCCTCCAAGTCCCCTCCTCGCACGTTCTTGCGATGACTCGTGTTCAATGAATGAAGTGCCCCGTCGGAAAGCAAGCGTGTGATAATCCTGAACTGTTCCAAAAACCAATCCGTTACTGATGAATCTTGGCAATCCTGAGCCGTGCCAGACCACAATACCCGTGACTTCAATAAAACAAATCTTTGTAACTGCTGCGCCCTGGCCGCCCGACATCGTGCCAAAACACAACTTCAGGTACACAAACCATGAACTTCCTCGAACCGGTTTGCAAAGTCGTTAAACGAATATGCGTGGCGCCGGGTCGAGAGCAACATTTTGAAACATAGCCGCCCTACACGCACGAAGCTCTTGCAAATGTTCAGAACAAATATGCGCGACGCTAAGGCGAAGACAACATGTTGGAAAGGACCCGCCATCCATCCGTGGACCTCTCACTTGTGTTAAGAGAATGCGCGCGGCGCTGAAGCAAAAAAAAACATGTTGAAAAGGACCCGCCCTCCATCCGTGAAGCTCTTGAAAACTTTCCAGACGCATGCGCGCGGCGCTGGGGCGAGAGCCACATTTTGATGACGACCCGCCCTGCATTCGCGCAGCTCGTGCAAACTTTGAACGACTCCAAGGCCATGAGTGGCAAGGCCACACCTGACCCGTCTCGGGGCGCGACAGGCAGGAGCCTACTCGAAGGGAGAAGGGTGGAGGAGGGGGGGGAGGAGGGGGGCGAGGACGAACGCAGAGCGACCAGTAAAGCTCCAAGAAGGCGGCGAGGCGATAAAGAGAGAACTCCGGCCCGAGGAGTGGACTGGAGTAAGGAGGCTCGCGCTCCCGAGCCTCCGGCCAGTGCCAGAAGCCCGGGAGCGTATCCAGCGCCGCCCAGGCGTCGCGCCAGCCGTGCGCGCTCCCCCCCGGCAGGCCCGACGGCACCCGGGCACCCGGGCAGCATCGCTGCGCGCACGCGCGGGGGATATCGACGGGGGCCGTGCAGCCCCCGCGCCACCGCAGGAAGCGCTTGCCTCGGGCACGACGGGGCGCTCCTGGCCACGGCGAGCCCCCAGCCACGAGCGGCGCCTCCTCCTCGTCCTCCTCCTCCTCCCTCCTCCTCCTCCTCCTCGTCCTCCTCCTCCTCCTCCTGCTCGTCCTCCTCCTCCTCGTCCTCGTCCTCCTCCTCCTCCTCCTCGTCCTCGTCCTCCTCCTCCTCCTCCTCCTCCTCTCCTCCTCCTCGTCCTCCTCCTCCTCCTCTCGCCTCCTCGTCCTCCTCCTCGTCCTCCTCCTCCTCTCCTCCTCCTCCTTCTCCTCCTCCTCCTCCTCCTCCTCCTCCTCCCTTGGAGCTTGGCTGCCCTGGGACGCCCGCGTTGAGAGGGCCCCCCCCCCCGACCGCAACCTGGGGAGCGGCCCGAACACCAGCGCCGCCCCTGAGCCCCGATGCGCTCCTTAGATCTCAGCGTCTTGCCTCTGTGCATGCCGTGCGTCTCCCCTTGGGCGGGAGCCGACCGCCCTGGTAGTCTCACCACGACATGTTCCTAGAACCCAAAAATGTTCGAAACACAAAAACAATGTTCTTAACACATGAACCCGATGTGCTAACACAAAACAGTATCAACCATTAATGTTCTAAGAACATTTCGTGGAAACCGCAACCAGTTCTTAGAACAGTGTTTGGTAAGGCTATAGGCGAGCCAAGACGCTTCGCCACTGCTTCATCCCCCGCCGTGGCCAGCCCAGGGCGCCCCTGTTGGGCAGGCGCCCAACAGGGGCGCCCCCGTTTTTTTTTTTCTGAGCCCCGAAGCGGTCCTTATCTCATCGTCTTGCCTCTGTGCACGCTGTGCGCCTCCCCCGCCGCGGCGAGCCCCGGGCGCCCCTGCTGGGCAGGCGCCCGGCTGGCCGAGGAGGCACCCCCTTCCCAAACAGAAGCACCCGGGCTCCTGCTCCCTCCCTGGGCTCTGCTCTCGTGCTCCCTCCGTCCCCTACACGCGGCAGGCATGGAAGATATACCCGTACGAAAGATACGATCGAAGGCAAATCGGGCGGGTACCGAGCGTTTGGAGTACGAGCAGGTAAGAGCGAACAACATCAAAATGCTTGCTGTAAGTGGTGATGTTGTTGTTGTTGTTGTTGTTGTTGTTGTTGAACATTATTTATTCTAAAGAATAATTATTGTTGGGACCCCTGGTGCGCGGCCCCCTCGCCGCGCCTAGGCCGCAGCCACATTTCATCATTTTCGTGAGGAAGTCTCAGGCAAAACGTGGGTGTCCGGATCCGGTTGTTTTGTTGTCCCCCGTTTTCCCTTGCAAAAAATAAGCTAAAGTGGACATTTCTTGTTCTAACATAACCAAACTTCAAGAATCCCTTGCAAAAAATAAGGTAAAGTGGACATTCGCGCGCGCAAGACGAAATCCTTCCAAAACCTTAGTGTTCGTAACGATTTTAACATAAAAACATCAAAAAACCAATGGTTTAAAAAGTGTCAAAATTTCATCCCGCGCGCTCTTGCGGATTCGTAGGAAACCCAACACTTTTAAACATTTCTGTCAAACGGGCTTTTGCGAGCAACTTTTTCGAACTTCTGCAACAACGGTTGCGCACCTGCCAGGGCCATCATCCCTGTCAAATAATACCATGCGGGACACATTCGTTTTTTCTTCGCGCGCGCACGCCGTCGTCGTCGGCCGCGGGGCCCTGAATAGTAGCCACGGTCGTCCGCATGCCACGAAGTGAAGTGTCCGAACGTCATAGGGCGGGAAGCTGGGTGTGGGTGGTGGCGAAGAGTCGTTTGGAAATTTGGTAGAGCTTGAACCGGCCCCCCCACAAAGTGGGGGTATTGCCCGCATCCTATGAAAACCCTGGCACTGGTGAGAACGGAGTGTCCCCACGTGCTAGTAATTGTTGTTGTTGTTGTTGTTGTTGTTGTTGTTGTTGTTGTTGTTGCTGATCT
>CAUYUJ010017338.1:55000-97500 GCA_963575745.1 Prorocentrum cordatum
GTCCCGCTGCGCAGCGGGTCCCCGGCCGCCGGGGCCTGGACGCGGCTGGCCCTGGCCGCCCTGGCCGCGCCCGAACGCCAGGTGCGTGTCCGGCGCCGGCGGGGCGGGTGGGGGCTCCTGGTGCGCTCCGGGCCCCCGCGCGCGCGGGCGGCGGGCTCATTGCCGCGCGCTGCCGCTGCCGTCGAACTCTCTGGCGCCCTTCCCGGGCCTCCGCCCTGCGAGTTCTCGGTGCGCTCCCCTGCCCAGACCTGCTCTCGCCCTGGAGGAATCGCGACGGACGGCTCTCGGCAAGCTTCTGCCTCGTCCGGGGGTGGACAGAGCCACCCTGAGCAAAACGCCCTCTGGCGAAAGTGGCCAGGGGTTCCGAATGGACCCGGGCGAAGGTATCTGGGGAGGTGTTCTGTCAACCGCCAACTCATGGGGCCCCCGCCAAGCCCCGGGTCCGTCAAAAAACGGCACCTGAGGGAAGGGTGGGGACTTCTGGGGACCGCGAAAGGGAAAAAACAAGACAGCGCATGTCCACGTTCCCCTCCACTCTCTATCCTCCCGGCCGCACTCAGACTGAAATACGCCAAGACAGGACAAGACGCCGACGATCGTCCCGGAGGACGAGCCTATGGGAGCAGGGCGGTGGCGCCGGAAGGCCGGAAGCACGTTGGCTCCACAACGCTCGTAAAAAACGCATGGAGGCATCATGTGATGGAGTGGGGTGAGCGAGCGAGCGCACGAGGGACAGAGAGAGAGAGAGAGCGCGAGAGAGAAAGAGGGGGAAAGAGGGAGAAGGAAGAGAGAGAAGGAGAAAGAAAACAACGCGGTGTGATTCGCCATTTACCTACTCTTCTGAAGAGGCCAGCTCGAGAGAAGAACCCACGGTGCTTGCTTTTGTATGCGATGTCATACAAGACGTTGCTACTTCACTCTGTGCGCCCGATAATGCGGAATTGCACCGCTGGTTGCTGCTTTGCCACCTGGCCGCATACGCAAATGCCATTCGAGTCATGGCTTGTGTTTTTCAGCAGGATAAACTTGTCACCATTCTTCCAAACTTCAAGCACGTCGAACACTGTAGACATTGCTAAATATCGTTCCCAAGCGTCGGCTTGGAGACAGACACGTTCTTCGGGCGCTGATTTCACCAGTGCGCCTGCCTTCAAATATCGTTTGGAATTTATCTTCCCGGGTTGTCTGTATTTCCCACGCACACCACGTGTCACGAGCAACTTTGACCATGTCCTCAGAACCAGGTCGTTTGTTTTCCGAATGGTTTTGAAATGTCGATGTACCTTCACATTCAAAGTCTGGTGCATCTCCGTGCCGGCATGGGGCTTAAGATCCCTCCACCCGCCTCGGCCCCAGCCCCGGCCCCGGCCGTGGCCAGTGCCCCGACCTTCCGAGGCCACGACCCCTTCCATGCTTCAAGACTAACCTGAAGCTGAACCACAAATACTGTTCCGTTCTCCGAAGACCACGGTCCCCCCTAAACAGAAGCTCTGAGTCCGCGCTTCTGGAGCCAAGATCCCTTGTGGAAGACGCTATGCCCGCGCTCCCAGGGCAGCGACCACATTAACAAATCATTGCCCCGCACTCCCGAGGCCGGGTCCTGGCACCCGCCCGGGCCCCGACCCGGGCCCCAGCCCTGGCCCAGGCCCCGGCCCGGGCACCAGCCCCGGCCCGTGCCAGCTCCCGAGGAGACAGACGGTTTCCCTCCACCTCCTCCGCCTCCTCCTCCTCCTCCTTCTCCTCCTCCTCCTCCTCCACCTTTTTCTCCTCCTCCTTCTCCTCCTCCTCCCCCTTTTCCTCGTCCTCCTCCTCCTCCTCTTTCTCCTCCTCCTCCTCCTCCTTTTCCTCTTCCTCCTCCTCCTCCTCCGCCCCCCTCCACATCCGCCTCCTCCTCCTCCTCCTCCTCCTCCTCCTCATCATCATCATCATCATAGTCTTCCTCCGCCTCGTCCTCCGCTCCCTCCTCCTCCTCCTCCTCCTCCTCCTCCTCCTCCTCCTCCTGCTCCACCTGCTGCTCCTCGTCCTCCTCCATCCGCCGCCGCCCCATGTCCCGAGCCTGTGGCAGTGTAATCAGATGTCGTGGTCGTCGTCGTGGTCGTCGTCGTCCTTCGGGGTCAGCGGCACCAGCTGTATGGCCTTCACAGTATGACGTCCACCCGTCAAATTATGCTGACCCCTAGAGATCAGCGCTTCAAAAAATGATTGTATACCTGACAGAATTGTCTGAAATGAACCCATCCCTTGGGGTCCTGCTGACTCCTGAGATCACATAGCATACGTGTTGATTGCCAGCGTGAAACATGGGCTCCAAAGTACTATCTCACACCCCGCTGACCAGCGACGACACTCGCTACCACGGGCCGCATCTCTTTCACGCGAAATCCCCGGCGTGTAGCTGATGATGGCACGAAGAATCCAGCCCAGGCGGCTCTGCATTGATCTGTCGCCGTACCGTTCTTAGATGTCGCTTCGACACAAGAGCCACCCTGACGCGCCCCCTGCATGTACTGTTCTTGTTACTCTGGATGTTAATGATTGGTCGTTCATATGGTGTTTTCGATCGGAGCGTACTCGGTGCTTGAAAATGGTGCCCCCGCTGCAGCGTTGGCCTCACTTCAGGATCGGCGCATGGCTCTGGTCGTTCAGAATTGCGCCTTCGCCCCCTGGATCCGAGTGGTTCCTCGTCTCGGCCACACGCCAGAGTGACCCTGGGTAAGAGTGACCTCTGGTGCGCGGCTTCTTGGGGGGGCCGCGCGGAGACCAAGCCTGGGCGCGCAGGCCGCTGCCGCCGCCCCGCTGTCGGCCATCCGAGGGCCCATCTGTGCCCGCACTCCGGCGAGAAAGGTCATTCCTACGTCTAGTCGATCGCCGGTGCCGCCCCCTTGTTTTTGTCCACTCCCCTGCTTTTTCCCCCGGCCCCCCTTAGCCCTCCTGCTCCGCCCACTCTTCCTCCTCCTCCTGCGGTTCCTCCTCGTCCTCCTCCTCCTTCCTCATCCTCCTCCTTTGCCCCCTGCTCATCCGTCGTCCTGCTCATCCGCCACCGTCTCTTCCGATGTACACAGCTCGCCTTTTCAGATTGCGCGGAACAATACGGGGTCCTTTCGGGGGTTCCCAGTTCCAAGTCCGCCATGGCACCCGTTGGCGGACATAAAAACGCGCAATGGGAAGGGACTGCTGGGACCTTTTTGTGGATCCGAACCCTAGTTGTCGCTACCCGCCCTTCCCCTCCTCCGCCTTCCCCTGGTCCTCCTGATCTTTCTGCCCTCTCCAATCCGGTTCCCACTGCTGCTGTTCGTCTCCCCCTCTATCCTCAGCGTCCTCTTTTTCCTCCTGCTCACCCACCTGCTCATCCACAACCGTTTCATTTTCGGGAATGTCAGGTCTGCTATGGCCTATGACACGCGTCCGTGGATAGAGAAGAACCAGCGCAATGTGAAGACATGTGTGGGGGGTACGATTTCAGCGCGAGTGTACAGGAGTGTTTGTCTTCCCTCACCCTTTCTCCTCCGTCCTTGGCAGGTCCCGGGCGGTCCGACTCAGAGATGGTGTTCCTCCTGGGCGGCGCCCTCGAGGCCCTCCAGAGAGCCCCAAGAAGGGCCGCGAGGCCGCCAAGAGCCCCCCAAGATGGTTCAAGAGTGCTCCGAGATGCCGCACGCTCGCTTTCAGACGCTCAAGATGGCTCCCAGACGCCCCAAGAGGCCCTCAAGAGACGTTCCAAGAGGGCCCCGAGAGGCAAAAATCGTCCATTCTGTAAGCAAAACGTATATGTTTAGCAGATTCGCCACTTGAGAGCTTTCACAGCGTCACAAGCGGCCCAAGAGGCCCCAAAGATCGCCCCAAGGCGGCCCAAGAGGCCCCCAAGATGGCCCAAACACCTCCCCAGAGGGCCCCAAGACGACCCAAGAGGCCTCCAAGACAACCCAAGAGGCCTCCAAGACGGCTCCAAGAGGGGGTCCAGCCAGGAGACCCGCACGGAAATTTTGAGCCCTCGGCCCCGAGAGGCCCCCAGGAGCGCCCAAGAGGCCCCCCTTAAGGCTCCCAAGAGGCCCCAAGAGGCCCCCGAGAGGCCCTAAGATGTCCCCACGAGGCCCTCAGGAGGCCCCCAAGAGGCCGCCAAGCGGCCCCAGGAGGCCCCCCAAATGCCCCCCCAAGCCCGCAAGCAAGTGCCAGCGATGCTACAATATGGGCCGGCCGAATGAGCAAAGCGATTGAACAACCGAGCAGCCCCGCGGCGGCCCAGAAAGCCCCCTAAGACGGCCCCAAGACCGTGCCCAGACGAGGGACCCGAACAGACCTGTCGACCCCTCGGCCCGCCCCGAGACGCATCCAGGTTGCCCGAAGAGTTTCCAAGAGGCCCCAGAAGGCCCACAAGCCCCCAAGAGGCTCCCAAGAGGCCCCAAAATTCGTCCCCACAGGCCCCCGAGAGCCATCCGAAGAGATCCCAAGAAGCATCCCTTTGGCCCACGTCAGCGTCGTCGTCGCCACCGCCGCCGTTGTCGTCGTTGTCCCCCTTCAGGGTCGGCGGCGCCGGCCGCAAGGCCTTCGTAATTTGCAAGTTGCCACGCGGGCCATTCAAGGAGTCCTGTGGGCTCCAGGCCCTGGAACAGTCTCTTGGGTGCTATGGTCCCCATGCTGGTGGGGGCCTGGCGCTGTCTTCTAAGCGTCATAGTGGCTCCTGAGGAAGACCACCCACCGCACTGGCCACAACAGGCAACCCCCTTGACTATGCAAATGTTGGAGCGTGGGATGGGTGCGCGTCGAACACGTTTTTGGGGAAGCAAGCTCCTAGGGTTATGCCTATTATAATACAGCGCACACCTACTGCAGCTAGTCTTATTGCCGTCGATACTTGCAACATGACCGCTCCGTTGGTCCTCAAGGGGCCTCCGTGTTCGCGCGTTTTCGGGGGCCGTGTGCAACTTCAAGCTGAGGCCGCACTTCGCATTGGGATTGTGGAGGCGGGCAAGCCCCGCCCAACCGAGAGCCATTTCATGGTCCAACCTACGCGCATGCTGCTCCCTCTCCTCGGTGAATCTGAATAGCTCGGGCGCCCTCCCCGCAACTGCATCAGCTGCGGCGCGAGCGGTGTGAAGTTTTGGCGGACGGTGCCTGGCCTAACACATGCGAGGGTGGTGTGAGCTTTGGTTTTCTTCAAGGCGGCGCGGTGGTCCCTGGACCAAGAATTACTCCGACGGAAGGACCCCACATGATAATCTGTTTTGCGTGCCCTTCTCCCTTTCCTCCTGGCCATGGCAAACACCCTCCTCCCGCCCTCTTTTCTGCCCTCTGTTCCCTCCTTTTTCTGTTTCTCCCTCCCCCCTCCTTCTACCTCCCCCTCCTCGTTCTCCACCTCCTCCTTATCATCGCCCTCCCCCATACCCTCCCCCTCCTCATGTTCCTCCTGCCGCTTCTCAACGTGCACCTCCCCCTCCCCCTGGTCGGGGCAAGCAAGTCGATGTTCCTCGGCGCCGTCGCCGCCTCGGCCAGCATTGGCGCGTTCTCTGATGGCCGCGTCGCGCAGCCGTTCGGACAACCCCGCGGGCCAAACTGTCGGGACAACCCCGCGAGCCGCGTGCGCGCAAGACCAAACCGTTGGGACAACCCCGCGGGCCAGGCTGCCGGGACAACCCCAAAGTGTCGACAGTTACAAGATTCCGATGGCCCGCTCGGATTACTAACATGATTTGCGGGCCCCAAAGGGAAGGGACTCCCGCCTGAGACTTCCTCGCAATTTACTCACAGACGGGGCTCCCGCCTGATACTTCCTCCAAATTCAGGCCTGAGAACCCCCAAACTGACGACTGTTACAGGATTCCGATGACCCGCTCGGATTACTAGCATGATCTGCGGGCTCCATAGGGAGGGGGCTCCCGCCTGAGACTTCCTCGCAATTCACCCACAGACGAAGCTCCCGCCTCATGCTTCCCCCATACTCAACCCTCAGAAGCCCCCAAAGTGACGACAGTTACAGGAGACCGATGACGATGCGATGAGTGAGTGATGATGATGGCGAGTGAGTGGTGATGATTATGGTGATGATGGTGATGACGATGATGATGACGATGATGATGATGAGTGGTCGAATGATGGTGGTGAGTGTGGTGATGATATCGATAATGATGAGTGGGTGAGCCGTGTGATGATGGTGGTGGTGGTGATGATCATCACAGTCTCTCACGCGTACACTCATCCTCATCATATGTGAGTGTTGATGAGTCAGTGAGTGAGTGAGTGAGTGAAAGAGTGAGTGAGTGAGTGTGTGAGGGATGATGAGTGAGTAAGTGAATGAGTAAGGAATGAGTGATGATGATGGCGGGTCCTTGTTCCTGCGCGGGGTGTCCAGAGAAAACAAGAACCCCACTTTGGATGTGGGGAAAATCCAAGAAAACCTGCCAGAGGTCGGCCTTCGTCTTTTGTTTCCAGGAGCCCTCCGCGGTTGAAGCCTTTTCGCGAGATTGTTACTCTCGGCCGAAGCGACGGGCCCATGGCGCAGATGGCAGCGATGAGCTGCCATGAGCTGGCAACTTGACCTCTGGAGTGAGTCCGACAAGAGCGCCGAAAGCCCACTGGGCGCCCCCCGCAAGTGCCGCCCCGACATCCGGCGCGTCGAAGTCGACAGTCACTGGGATACTGTCAACCAATGCCACCTGTGCCTACCGTTCTAATTCCTTGAAACATAGCTCCCCCCTCGACAAGGCTGCCCGCGTCGTGAATGTGGCTGTTGGTCGGGCGGGCGTTGAAAAGGCAGCGCGTCTGTTCCCGCGGCTGGAGTCCTCGGGACTATTTGATATGCCTGGAATCCTCTCCAGGAGTGGCCCTGGGGAAGAGATGTTGGGGGCCTCTAGCCTCGCCGCGTTCGAACCTGAGAGAGAGAGAGAGAGAGAGAGAGAGAGAGAGACGAAGGGGCGGGCGTTCCGGGAAAGCGTGGCACGCGTCTTCTCCGGGGGGCCCGCAGCGCCAGCAGTCGGCGCGGCCTGCCCCCCAGGCGAGATCCCGTGGTGACATGTTGTCGGGCCCCATGTGATCTGCTCAGCGACTTGGTCGATCTTGTGCAAACTGAAATAGAGGCCGGAAAATCCACCCCGATAGTAACCACCCCGACACAGGAAACCGCTTAGTAAGCGCACCCAAACAAGAAATCAAACATGGCAGGGCTGTTTAGTAAACGCCCCACGCAATTTAGTAGACGCTAAATTGTCCGGTCCGGATGGTTGTTGGCCCCTTGATGATATGCCCGTTCTGCTGTCATTCGCGCCCGCCCTTCGCGCGTCGTCGCCGTCGAGGCAAAGTGATCTCCTAGATCGCGACCCTGGGCGCGATTTCGCTTGAGCTCACAGGGGGCTCCTAGAACGGCAGCGGCCATCCAGGTGGATGATGCCACCGCGCAGGATCTTGGAGATAGTTCGCGCCCCGGCACGGCCAGCCCCCCCGGGCGAAGGAGACAACGGCCTCAGGGCTGGCGTCGAGAACTCGCGATTGCGATGCCCGCGCGCGAATTCTCGAGACATCGGTCGTCGGCCCACGCGCGAAGGCATGCCATGCGAACGTCGCGGCGCAACCTCTCAAACGCATGGCGCGGGTTGCCGCGGACCAGAGAGCAGCTCTGCCACGCTCTTGCGCGGCAGATTTGCCTGGGGCCGCGAAGCTGAAACACCCTGTAGTCGAGGCAAGACCCCGCGCGCCGGCAGCCCATCAGGGCTAGGGGCGGAGGGGCGCGGAGTGCCGGATCGCCCGCGCCAGCGACGCCACTGCTCCATCTGCGCGGAGTCAAACAACTTCTCGATTCCAAGTGTGGTTTCCACCGTGGAACTATCTCCTGTGCTGACTAACTCTGCGGCTAGAGCATCGTTACCTCTGGTGGCCTGGACGCGTGAATCCGGAGCCCCCTGGTCCCAGGTCGTGAGTTCGGCCCTGAAAAGCCTGCGCGGGGCCCGACGCAGGCCCGCCGCGAGGGCGCGGGTCGGTTGCTCTCGGCGTTTTCAGGCTGAGAGAAGATCAGGTTAATCAATCCCTGCAGAGGTAGCTGTTGCTTCCAGCAGATCTGGTCGGCAAGCGCCGTGGCATCGCGCCCCCCCCCCCCTCCTCCGCAAAAGCAGAACGCGCGCTCGCCTTCCGCCCCATCTAAGCGCGTCAGACCGCTTATAGAGGGGATGCGCCATCTACCTCCCAGTCACGGTAGTCGAACGGCTAATCCTCCATGGCCAGCTGACGTACTTCCCTGGCCCAGGCGGGCTCGAAGGGAACTGGGCGGTCCCTGCCCTGGGGGCCCCATTTCCCCCCCCCTCAGGCCCGACGACGACGCCCAGCGGTTCAGGGCGGCCCCAAAAGGCTTCGGCGATGGCATGGGTAGCCCTCTCCACCCCCCCCGAATGATCTCAGGAGGAGGAGGAGGAGGAGGAGGAGGAGGAGGAGGAGGAGGAGGAGGAGGAGGAGGAGGAGGAGGAGGAGGAGGAGAGGAGGAGGAGGAGGAGGGGAGGAGGAGGAGGGAGGAGGAGGAGGAGGAGGAGGAGGAGGAGGAGGAGGAGGAGGAGGACGAGCGACCCCCTGGAATTCGGCCCCCGCGCATCCTGAGCCCGACGGCGCGGCTGGCCCGGCGGGCCCGCTCTGAGGCGCCCCCCCCCGCTCGCCCGCGCGCCCGCGCGAGCGCGCCCCCCACGACCGAGCGACGACGACGACGACGACGACGACGACGACGACGACGACGACGACGACGACGACGACGACGACGACGACGACGAGCCCCGCATTGACTGGTGCCCTGCAGGCGTCGGAACTAGCGGCGAAACGAGCGAGGGTTACATTGCTCGCTGCGGCCCCGTCCCACGGCGCGCAGGGCCAGGGCGGCTGCGCGGCCGGCGTTCGACGCACCCCCCCCCGCGCGTTGGCGCAGGCGGGCAGGGCAGCTTCCAGGCTAAGAGAGACACGGGCCCCCGCCCCGCCGTCAGCTAGAGCCGCATAGCGCAACGTCGCGCTGCAGAATCTCAACAGCTCTGCTCGGAACAGCAGCGCGCGAGATACGGTCGTCGTCGCAGTGGCCGCAACGCGTCGGGTACTGGGCATGCTGGGGCCCTCAGAACTCGAGGTGAACGCTGGCGTAGAACACGTCAAACTGCCTCGCAAGGCCATGGCAGCCGGGAGGGGGGCCAGCTGACCAGGGCCCAGGTCTGCGTGATAAACGCCTCGGCATCTAAGTCCAGATGCAAACCAGTGCGCGGGCTCCCGGGACCTGCCAAGTCGCTTTGGTTTACATTGAGTTATCGCTGAGACGGCGGCCAACGATGAAGTTGTCAATCGTGGTTTGGGCCACCGCATTCGCGTCGGGTGCGTCAAGCGCGACGATGGCCCCACGATGAAGGAAGTTGCCCCCCCCTCAACTTGCGCGGGGTCCATGTAGGAGCCTCCTCCCAGGATGTAAAGCATACGCGAATGCCGAATGCGAACGGGCTGATCTCTGATAATCTCGACGTTGGAACCCCAGAGGTAGACTCTGATGAATGATACATCTACTTGCTGGCGCCGAACAACAAAACTTGCCCACTGAATCCACCAAGCGATAGGCATAGGATCCACCGTGGCTCCCACGTATCTGACATGTGCACGGTGCTTGGGCTGGGTCTTTATGCGGGCACCCCGTGAGTGCCTCTGGCTGCGCTTGGTGATGCTGGGTGGACATATGCTTCCCGAGACTGTGCGTCCGAAGCCTCCTACGAAAACGCAGCGAATCCCCCACCGACTTGTGGGCCTCGGTCAGAGGCAGAAAATCTACACAACCTCATTGTTCAGGAAATGCCTGGCGGCGTTGTCAGACCAGGTGGCGATGCTACACTAGCGAGGTGGAGCTGAATGCTGCCCCCTTTTCCGCGGTGGGAACGCTGGGTTGCCCGCCACCGCCTGTTGTCCCGCGTACCCTTGCGCCACGGCTTGGGCTTGTGCTACCACTTCGGCTGCTGCTGCTGCTGCGCCGACGTCAGCTGCTGCACCAATCGGCTGCTTGGGCTTAGGGGGGCTGTACCTAATGAGGCTGGGGTGCTGCACCCGCTGGGCCTGCTGCAGCTTCTGCGGCTGCGACTGACCATGCCCTCCTCGCCATATTGACGGCCCTGGCCTCCACCTTGCCCGGCAAGGTGGCGAACATGGGTTTGATCAGTGCCGCGTTGCGTAGGATCTAGACGTCATCATCATCAGGGTCGCCAGTGTCACTGGCATGTGTGATGTCACTTGTCTCATCGATATCCTCTCCACAATTTCCATGTGCAGGTCGGCCACCAGCGGAGGTTGCATAGGCACGGCTGGCGGCCGCTCCCGTCTACTCGGCTCTGTCGGGGGTATGGGTCGCAGCCCGTTGTGCGTCGAGAGTTCCCTGCAATGTTACGCGCGGCTGTAGCACCCGCTGGTCAGTCTCATCCTTGTGCTTGGACTCCCTCTCCACCGCCTGCTGCCGAAGGGCGAAGGCATCGCTGAGGTCCTTGCCTGTGGGCACCTCATTGCGGCCCTGGACGACGACGCCCTTGACCTTGTCGACCTCTCCCTCGGTGGCGCCTTGCTTCCCGAGCAAGACGAGTATCCCCTCCAAGGTCGAGGTGTGCTTCGTGAAGGCTTCGTGACGTCAGGAACAGCACCAGGATCATGAGCCAACACGTCCCCGCGGACGCAAAACGGATCATTCTTGAGGCGGCTGGTCCACCTGCACCCCGAGCCCGCCTCGCAGACGACGTGCTCCCCGGCCTTGTGCTGCTTGTGGGTCTTGTCCTTCTGCCATTCCTGCTGCCATCGTGTGGGCTCGGCCAACCGCCACTGCGCCGACACGGGCGCGAATGACGAGGAAGGCCGATGCAGAGTCGGCCGTGGCGCGCGCTGGAAGCAGCCTGTGGGCGCCCGCCTCGGGCCTCCTCCTCGGCTGCGGGCAGGCTGGAACCCCGAAGGCGTGCGGTTTCAACTTGGGCCCAGATGACTACAGACAGCCTCCGCCTCCCAGGCCCCTGCAGTGCCCAGAAGGCCTGCGCCGCAGCCCCCCCCCGTGACCCGAGGGGGCCCGCGCGGGCAACGGACTCCGAGGGCCCTCCTGCCCTCCTCCTCCTCTTCCTCCTCCTCCTCCTCCTCCTCCTCCTCCTCGTCCTCCTCCTCGTCCTCCTCCTCGTCCTCCTCCTCCTCCTCCTCCTCCTCCTCGCCCTCCTCCCCCCCTCCTCCCTGGGCCTCCCGCCTTCCCTCTCTCCCCCTCGACATCCCTCCCCCCCTTGGCCTCCTCCCCGCGGTGCCCGCCCGTCCTCGGCGAGGGACCGCTGCACCGTCAGCAGCACGTCCGCGCCCGAGCGGAGCTCGGTGGCGAGCCCCGAGGCGTCCCCCTCGGCGCCGTTCACGCGGATGATGATGTCTCCTGGTAATACCCCGCACACGCACGGAAAAGGGGGGGACGAGGCAGGGGGCAGGAGGAAGAGGAGGGAGGGCGATGGGGATGGACAGGAAGATGGGGAGGAGGAGGAGGAGGAGGAGGAGGAGGAAGAGGCAGAGGAGGAGGAGGAGGAGGTGGATGAGGAAGACCGATGCAAACCCAAGATGTTAGAATACACCCTACCTCCAAGACTCATCAGCGCTGTTGAAAAAAACACCCTACCTCCAAGCAAGCTCCTTCACCACAGGCCCCTACAAAGGCTCATGTCCACTGAAAGGAAAACCTCATTAGGGGACAATCGTGTGAGAATCCCGAAAGAGAAACCATGGAGTCGGCTTGTGTCGGGGATTCGGTTTTCTGCTGCGTATAGTGCAGGGGGGAGGGGGGCTAGGCGGACAGCGACCACGACAACGACGAAGGCGACGAGGACGAGGGGGAGGGGGAAGAGGGCGACGACGTGAGGGCGAAGGGTCAGCACCCCCGTCCGTCCAATTGGCCAAAGCCAAAAGCAAAGGCAAACGGGCGAAACGCATCGGAGTCACATTGGATTCATATTGGGGCAATGTTGGGGTCAACTGCGGCTCACGGGCAATCTCGAACTCGTCTCTGAAACGGCGTTCTCATGTCACGGAATACCCTTTAGAGGCAGCTTGATCTTATGGCGGCGTTGTTGGTGGTGTCGGTGTTTGTTGTTCCTGGTTTCTTGTCGCTATTGTAGTAAGGTGGTTGCTGCTTTCTGGTCTCGGTGCTGTTGCTGCTGTTTCTGTCGTGCGGGCCACAAGATTTGCTATCATTGGTTGAGGCATTCGCCGTGGTGAGACCACAGCACGCCAGGAGGATCCCCCAACCAAGCACGGCTGCGAGAAGTGTTTTTACATACAAGAACGCTTTTCTGGTATTAGTTGTGTTGCTGCTGTCGTAGCTCTTGGTGCTGGCTGTGTTGTGATAGTGTTGCTAGTTTCGTTGTTGCTCCTGTTGCTGGTGCTACTATTTTGATCACTCGGCGTCTTCGCCGAATGTGTTTGTCCCGCCTGGGCTCGTTTACCACTGGGCCGGATGAACGAGCGGAAATTTGCGGTTTCTGGTATCGTTCTCGTTGTTGGTGGTGTCGTCGTCGTTGGTTTTTGTGTTTTGTGGCTGTTTGATACGTAGCACCCGGCAATTGCGGATAAGAGTGAGGGGGCGGGCGCGGGCGACGCGGGCGTAGTCGAGCCGGCGGACCTCGTGGCCCCCACCTTCCCTGTCGATGGCGCTCTCCTCCTCCTGCTCCTCCTCCTCCTCCTCCTCCGCTCCTCCTCTTCCTCGTCCTCGTCCTCGTCGTCATCGTCATCGTCATCCTCCTCCTCCACCTCGACCTCCTCCTCTTCTTCCTCGTCCTCCCTCTCCCCCCCTCGTCCTTCCATCATCGTCCTCCCATTGTCGTCCACCCCCTCATCGGCCTCCATCATCGTCCTCCCATTGTCGTCATCATCATCATCATCCTCCCCCTCCCCCCTCCTCCCCCTCCTCGTCCTCCTCCTCCCCCTCCTCCCCCTCCTCGTCCTCTGCTGCTCCTCCTCCTTTCTTTCTCCACATTCTCCTTACATCCTCTCTTCTTTCGCGTCCTCCTCGTCCCCTGTTTACTCCTCCTGCCTCCCCCTCCTTTCCCAAGATAACTGCAACGCAATCCTTTTTTCCACTTTATGCTCCCCGACTTCTCTGATCAAGGCAACTCGCCAGGGCAAAGTTGCTGGACGGGCTGGTGTGGATGCGCGGGGCTTGAAGAGGTCGTTGCGGGCTCAGACGGCATGCAAAAATCCGCCGCCGCGCTTGTGCGGCATTGGTTTGTTCAGTGAACGTGGTTTGGGTCGCGGGCTCTCCACCTCCACCTGGAAGGAATGCAAAAGCAGCCCGCCGCAAGCGCCGAACAATTTGGTTTGTACACTGAACGTGGAATGGGTCGCGGGTGGGCCGCGGGTTCTCCACCGGGAGCGGATGCAAAAGATGCCCGCCGCAGGCGCCGAAAAATTAGGTTTGTACCCTGAACGTGGTCGCGGGTGGGCCGCGGGCTCTCCATGAAACGAATGCAAGAGATGCCGGCCGCAGGCGCCGAAAAATGTGGTTTGTACCCTGAACGTGGTTTGGGTCGCGGGTTGGTCGAGAGTCGGTCGCGGGCTCTCCACCTGGAAGGAATGCAAAAAAAGCCCGCCGCAGGCGCCGAAAATGATGGTTTGTACCTTGAACGTGGTTTGAGTCGAAGGTGGGTCGCGGGTGGGTCGCGGGGTGGGTCGCGGGTGGGTCGCGGGTGGGTCGCGGGTGGGTCGCGGGTGGGTCGCGGGTGGGTCGCGGGGTGGGCCGCGGGCGGGTCGCGGGGTGGGTCGCGGGTGGGTCGCGGGTGGGTCGCGGGTGGGTCGCGGGGTGGGTCGTGGGGTGGGTCGCGGGTGGGTCGCGGGTGGGTCGCGGGTGGGTCGCGGGTGGGTCGCGGGGTGGGTCGCGGGGTGGGTCGCGGGTGGGTCGCGGGTGGGTCGCGGGTGGGTCGCGGGTGGGTCGCGGGGTGGGTCGCGGGTGGGTCGCGGGGCGGGTTGCGGGTGGGACGACGACAACAAACAACAACAACAACAACAACAACCACAACAACAACAACAACAACAACAACAACAACAACAGCAACAGCAACAGCAACAGCAACAACAACAACAACACCAACAACAACAACAACAACAACAACAACAACATCAACAACACCAACAACAACAACACCAACACCAACAACAACAACAATAACACCAAACACCAAACACCAAACAACAAACAACAAATAACAACAAACAACAACAAACAACAACAAACAACAACAAACAACAACAATCAACAACAACAACAACAATCAACAACAACAACAACAACAACAACAACAACAACAACAACAACAACAACAACAACAACAATACCAACAATAACAGCAACAATACCGACAACAACAACAACAACAACAACAACAACAGCAACAGCAACAGCAACAGCAACAACAACGAGAATCCGCACCGCGGAATCCCACTTCAGCCACGCACCCAGGGACAGTGAATGACCGTTCGGCCCCCTCACTCTGATATTGCTGCTATTCTTGTTGCATTCACATTGACCAATAATAGATATTGTTAGCGCCCCCCTCTGGTGTACTTTGTGTGTTCAATTGAAATGCCCCTCCCACGGCTCGCAGCCTGTTTCTTAAGGAAGAGCTTGGTGCTCAAATTGCGTTGTTGGCCCCCGGTTTGCAACAGTAGCGGCTCCCGCCTGATACGTCCTCGCAATTAATTCAACTATTCATTCCAAAGTCGCGCCCTCGCGCGAGAATTCCTCACAAGGTATACAAGGATCGCGCTCTCGCGTGGGACTTCATCGCAATTTACGCAGGCGCCGTGCCCCCTAGACTTGGAGATCCTCACGATTTACTGGGGAATCGCGCTATCGTTCGAAACTTCCTTGCGATTGCAGGAGTAGGGCCAGGAGGGAGGAGCCTCCCTTCCTCATGCCTCCCTCTGTTTCCCCTCCTTCTCCTGGTCCCTCCAACTCCAACTCATCCTCCATTGATTTTCTTTCACAGCAACTTCTCCATGTCGCACCCCAAGGCCAGTTTTTAGGGCGGTCCGGGCGTTTCGCCTGAGACGTCCTCACCACTTATGACCCTCAGGCATAAACATTGGCAACAGCTTCACAGATGGAGGGCGGGTCGCTTTCAAATTTCAAAATGTGGCTCTCGCCTTAGCGCCGCGTACATTCGTCTGTTAAACATTGTAAGAGCTTCACGGATTGAGGGCGGGTCGTTTCTAAAAACACATTGCAAGAGCTTCACGGATTGAGGGCGGGCCGTTTTCAAAATGTGGCTTCCGACTCAGCGCCGCGCACATTAGTTTGTAACATTTGCAAGAGGTCTACGGACTCCCATGGTCAGCGTACAAGAAATGGTGTTATGGAAGGGCTCAGAATTATGGGGGTGCAACAGTTACGTTGATTCGCGGACTGGTGTTCTGGCACGATTCAAGAGTGTCAAGACGCAGCAGTCAGGTTGACCCGTGGCGTTAGAATCCCGACAATGTTTGCTACTTCTCCTGCTCCCCTCCCGCCCCTCCCACTGCAGAGTTGTGTGACGAGCGCAGCCATTTAGACACCCTGGCCTGAGTGATGTCCCCTTCTGCCAGATTTGTGGCTCTCACTGTACTGATGTTCCTCGCCATTGAAGCCTGTAACATGAATGAAATTGTTCCTTTGGGGCCCCGGGCCTTCCCCAAATATCAGCTCTTCATCGCGAATCGTGTTCCACAGGCCCGCTGGCCTGGGGACGGCCCCTAGAGCGAGAAAGCGTAGAGAAACCTGAGAATCCGTTTTCCTTCATGGAGAGGACTGAGTGTCGACCCCCCTTTCACAGCAGAACGTCTGGAGCCGATTGAAGTGGCGCCTCCCGCCAGTCGGGTGCCCGTTTCCCAGGGGAGTTCTGAAGATCCTTTCTGTTTCGCGTGCCCATCCTTGCAGCTGGACTCAACGCTCATGGTAAAACAGAACAGGATCCGACTGATCGTGGACCCTTATTCTCCCTCCTCTCCTTCTCATCCTCCAACCTCTTCGTTTAATCATTATTCTCCCTCCTCCCCTCCTCATCCTTCCAACTCTCGTCCTCCTCTCCCTCGTTCTCCATCCCTCTTCCTTCAACATAGCTCCTACCTGCAGAACCTCAAGACGGGTTGACAGGTCGGGCCGGGCGTTTCGCCTAAGACTCCCTCACCACCAGCGGCCCTGAAGTCACAAGGGCTTCACGGATGGAGGGCGGGTGGTTTTGAAACTGTGGCTGCCGCTTTGGCGCCGCGCGTATTCGTCTTAACGGGTGGGAGGCGGGTCGTTTCCAACATGTGGCTCGCGCATTGGAGCCGCGTACATTCATTTCAAAAGTTTGCAAGAGTTTGACGGGTGGAGAGCGGGCTGTTTTCAACATGTGGCTCCCGCCTTGGGGCCGCGCACGTTCTTCTTTAAAGTTCGCAAGAGCTTCACGGATGGAGAGCGGTTCTTTTTTTAGAATGTGCTCTCGCATTAGCGCCGCGCACATTCGTCTTAACAGTCTAAAGCGCTCTCAAGGATTCTTATGGATGATGTTCCAGGAACGGTGTTTTGGCACGATGTGGGGTTATCAGGGCGTGACAGTCATGCTGATTTGCGGTGATGAAGTCAGAGGAATGTTGTTCTGTCTCGATTGAGGATCGTCTGGACGCAAGAGTAACGACGATTTGCGGAGTGGAAGTCCTAGCAATGGTGTTTCGTCATGGTTGAAGATTTTCATACGGTTGTCGTCCATCGGGGCCATTTCTGCAGTGAAGATGCATCATTGTAGGGATCTATGAGGAGAGAACGCTTAGAGAGGGTTTATTGCAACATCTTTGGTGAGTCTTGGGTTTGCCCTTGTCCTCCGCTTCCTCCTTTTCCACCTCTCCCTCCCTCATCCTCATATTTGCGTCCGAGTCTAATTGATGCACCGATCACACTTCAGGTCACGCCTGCGTGCGACTCCTCCTCCTCCTCCTCCTCCTCCTCCCCATCCTTCTCTTCCTCCTCCTCCTCCTCCTCATTCCTCACTCCTGACTCCTCCTCCTTTTCCTCCTCCTCATTCGTTTCTCTTCCTTCCAAACTCTGATGTCTCCGCGTCGTGAGTGGCCCTGGCTCTCGCTCGAGCTGACGGGGTAAAGGGAAGGAAGGGCGAAGGGGGGCCAGAGCAAGGGTGGAGGACGACGACGAGGGGAGGAGGAGGAGGAGGAGGAGGAGGAGGAGGAGGAGGAGGAGGAGCGATCGATCGACCTATCGGGCCTCGGTTGGGTGTGCCGCCTATGTACTCTAGACGATGCCGAGCGTCATTAGTAAAGTCTGCGGCCTAGCTGTGTTCGCTTTCTATGCTGGGAGAGCTGACGTCACAAAACATACGGGCCCTTCCCGCGCAAAGGTTTGCAGGCAGGGTAGCACCCGCCCTCGCGGATGCTCACTCGCCCTGCTGCCTTGGCCTTGGCCCTGGGTTCGCCCCCCCTTACTCCTGCCCTCTCGCTTCGGTTCGGGAGGGGGGGGGGGAGGACGGTGTATCAGGAAGTACTCTGGAAAACCTGGCCTTTGAAATCCGCCGACCCCTTGGGGTCATCGGCGTGTGAGGTGCTTCCCCCTCCCCAAGTAAAACAGGGCTAGGACCGGGATAAATCGCTCCAGAGCGTTCCGGAGCGCTCTCAGAGCGTTCCGGAACGCTCTGGAGCGGCCGCGGCGCCCAATACATCCTCCAAACCCGCCGATTCTCAGAGATCTCGAGTTATCCCGATCCGATTTTGTCCCGATCTTCGCGTCGTTTTACCAAGCCCCTCCCCCCGGGCCCGGCCCAGTCGGTTTGGAGGGGTGGGGTTCTGGCCGGCCCCGGCCGAACGCGCCACGGGCCTCACGACGGGCCATGAGGGCCCCAGGAGGCCCACGAGATGGTCCAAGAGGGCCCCGAGTCGCCGATGGATCGTTCCAAGACGCCCAAGATGGCCCCCCGACGGCCCGAGAGGCCCCCGAGACGCTCCAAGAGGCCCCCAAGAGGCGTCCCAAGAGGGCCACCAGAAGCAAAAATCGTCCCTTTCCCTTCGGGAAACGCTTGATTTTAGCACATTCGCCCCTTGGGCTTTCACAACGTCCAAGACGGCCCAAGAGGCCTCCAAGATCGCCCCAAGACGACCAAGGAAGCCCCCAAGAAGGCACCAAGAAAGCTACAAGAGGGCCCAAGAGAGCCCCAAGACGGCCCAAGAGGCCCCGAGGACGGCTCCAGGAGGGGGGGCCGAACGGAAATTTCAAGCCCTTGGCCCCAAGACGCCTCCAGAAGGCCCCAAGAGGCCCCCAAGAGGACCACCAGAGTCCCAAAAGAGGCCCAAAAGAGGCCCCAAGAGGCCCCAAAACAGCACCCCAAAGGCCTCAAAAGCGGTGCCAGGAGGCCCCCGAGAGACCTACCAGGAGCCCCCCAAGGGGTCGGCGGTGCGGCGTAAGCCCAAGAATCTGAAAAGCTCGGGCGCATTCTGGGTCGGAGGAGGCGGGAGCCCATCGCTGGCTACAAATTCGCGGAATCTGGCGCTAGCCTCAAAAGCTCTCGGAATTGTAACAGGAATATGCTGCGTTTGGAGAGGACGAATCTGCACACTGTTTTCCTCGGGCTCGCTCCGTCTCGGATTCACTTCATGGAGGAGGAAGAAAAAGAGGGGGAGGAGGAGGAGGAGGCAGGAGCGAAACAAGAGAGACAAAGAGAGAGAGAGAGAGGGGGAAAGAGAGAGAGAACGGGAGGAGCGAGAAGGAGGTGGCAGGGAGGACGGCACGTTGGAGGCATGAGGCAGCAGAGGAAGGAAGCAGGGGGAATGAGGCAGGGGAGAGGATGATGCAAGAGAAGGCGCGGGGAATACGAAGGAGGGAGGTGGGGGGAGGAGGCAGAAAGGGGATGAGGACGGGGGGCGAGGACGGAGGGAGGGAGGAGCGGGGGCAGGAAGGGGGGTGAGGAGGGAGGGCAAGACGTTTTGGGAGAGGGAGTTAATAGACACTGGATGCTTGTGAGGGGTCACCTGAGTTCTTCGAGGACCACATCTGGCAGTTCGAGGGAGGATGGGGGTTGGAATTATATGGCGATTGTGTGGAGCGAACATACCACGCGAGGGTAATGTAGAGGAAGAGGAAGCGGAGGAGGAATGGAGTGAGAAGAAGGAGGAATGGAGTGCACCCAAGATGCATCAAGGATGCTGCAATACACCCTCCCGCCCCAAGTGCCTCCTCAGAAGTCTCTGCTGCAATTCCTTTCCTATTACCTTCAGCACCCCCTTGAAAGACGACCGCCACATGGGCCTGCCATGCAGGCGCCACCCCCATCTTGAATACACTGCACGCTTCTGGCTAGAACGGGCTGCGAAAGTAGGGTCATGAAGCTCAAGGAGGCTTGCTGCGAGAACCCAGACCTGAACAAGACCCGTCCTGAATTCATCGGCCTGCTGGAAAAGCCCACACGACCGTTCAGCATAGTTGAAATACTGTGAGGCGACGGCCGAATTTGAAAAGGAACCGCCCTCCATCGGTGCACCCGTTTACAAGTAAACGCTTCTGGAAAGTGTGTCCCCGTCGCACTCATCACATGCATCCCCATCCTCATCAGCATCACCATTGTCATCTACACACATCGACTTTAGGCACCCCCTCGCAGGCACACACACACACACTCACCCTCCTCTCCTCTTCTCCTTCCTTTCTGCACTCGTCAGCACCGTTGCCACGCACACTCGCACGCGCACTATCCTCCCCTCCCTCTCTCCACCGCCCAGCGCTCCCTCCCTCGGCCCTTCGCTCCAGCACGAATCCGCCGCGACTCGTGGACCCGCTGGTTCCACAGCTCGGCAGGGCGGGGGGCGGGGGGGGGGGCGGCGGGCGCGGGTCAGGCGCGGAGGGGGGGGGGAGCAGGAGGAAGAGGAGGTATCAGGAGGAGCGCGAGGAGCTGGCGGAGCAGGAGGATGAAAGGGACCAGCTCTTTTAAATATTAGTATTGCTGGCATTCGTGCTATCTATTCTCAATAGTCTTATGGACCAGCTGCCATAGGAGTGAGGAGGGGGAGGGCGACAATGGAGGAGTGAAGGTTGATAGCGGGGAGCATGGGGTGAAAATGGGGAGCTGCAGCAGAGGTTGAGACGAGCAAGGCACCGAGTGAAGATTAGGACGGGGAGACGGAGCAAGAACGATGAGTGACTATGAGGAGACGGAGGCGTGAGAGGAGGAGTAGCAGGGAGGAAAAGGAGGCTCACTTCACACGGTCTTCCTCTGCCGCCCTCTTCTTACAAGGATGGCATGTGGCCACTCGGATTCGTCCCCCCACCCCTACCCCACACAAGCATGAAACATAATACGAATGATGTGTCATTGTGTCATTGTGGTGGAGATGAACGGATGTTGATGGGGGAGAGAACGTCTTCTGTCTACGCTTTGCTCATGCAAAGCATTCATACCTCCCCCGCTATGGAACTGGCACCCCTCCTCATCGAAAATCCCCTCCCTCTCCGAACCCTCCCCCAAGCGAGAACACCCACCCCATCCACCTCTCCGGAAGCCTCGCCGCGACGTCGTTGTCATCGCCGTCGTCGTTTGCGGGCGAGTCTGTCGGTCGGGCGGGCGGGACCCGAAGTCGACGCCGTCCTGGGCGAGTCCGTCGGGCGGGTGGGCGGGACACGTGGTCGTCGTGGGCGAGTCGGCTGGACGGGAAACGTCGTCGTCATTTGCGGATGCCGGGCGTCGTCGCCATCACCGTCGCCATCGCCTTCGCCATCGTCGTCGTCGTTGTTGTGGGCGAGTCCGTCAGTCTGGAGGGCGGGCGGGCGGGGCACGTCATCGTCGTTTGCCGGCGCTGGGCGTCGTCGCCGTCGCCGTCGCCATCGCCATCCTCATCGTCGCCGTCGTTGTTGTGGGCGAGTCCGTCAGTCTGGAGGGCGGGCGGGCGGGGCACGTCGTCATCGTCGTTTGCCGGCGCTGGGCGTCGTCGCCGTCGCCGTCGCCATCGCCATCCTCATCGTCGCCGTCGTTGTCGTCGCCGTCGTGGGCGAGTTCATCAGTCGGGCGGGCGGGACACGTCGTCGACACTGTGAGCGAGTCGTCGTCGTCGTTGTCATCACCGTCGTCGTCGTCGTCGTGGTCGCCGTCGTCGTCGTCGTGGTCGTCGTCGTCGTCAACGTCAAAGTCATCGTCGCCGTTGTCGCCGTCGCCGTCGTCGTCGTCGTTTGCCGACGCCAGGCGGCGTCGTCGCCGTCGCCGTCGCCTGCGTCGCAGGGTGGGGTGGGGTGGGGGGGTAAGGGTGAGATTTAAGACTATGTGGTGTGGGGTGTGGGGTGTGTCTTCTTGCGTGAGGTGTGTCTCCTTCCTTTCTCTCCTCTCCTCTCTCCTTCCTCAGTTCTCTCCTATCCTCTCTCCTCCCTCCTGCCTCCTCTCCTCTCCTCTCCTCCCTCCGCTGTGTTCTTGTGTCGGGAAAGGATTCAATCGGTTTGAGTCATATTCAATCACGTGGATCGAAAGTACCAACAGTTCTAAAAAAACCAAAACAAACCAAAAAAAAAAACAAAAAAAGACCTGACAGGTCTAACAAAACCAAAAAAAAATGATTTCAGAACTTATGCTGGCCCGTGGAGGGCCGCCCGATATTCTTCGCCAGAACCTTGAATTTTTGTTTTTTTAGATCTGTCAGGTCTTTTTTTGGTTTGTGTTTGGTTTGTTGTGGTTTTTTTAGACCTGTCAGCACTTTCCTGTTCCTCCTCCTCCTCCTCCTCCTCTCCTCCTCCTCCTCCTCCTCCTCCTCCCTCCTCCTCCTCCTCCTCCTCCTCCTCCTCCTCCTCCTCCTCCTCCTCCTCCTCCTACCCTCCTCCTCCCCCTCCTCCTTCCCCCTCCTCCATCTCCTCCTCCTCCTCCTCCTCCTCCTCCTCCTCTTCATCCTCCTCCTGCTCGATGATCCTCCTCCTCATCCTTCTCCTCCTGCTCCTCCTGCTCCTCGGTCCTCCTCCTCCTCGGCACGATGTGGGCCGCTCTGGAATCTGCATGCCGACTCAAGGTAGATCGAAGACGCCTACGGCGAATCACCGCCGCCCCCTGCCTTTGTGGAAGCGCCTATGTGGCCGAACGTTGAGGCCAGGCCTGCCAAGCCATCGGACCATGTGTTCCCCGAATCGGTTTGGAAAGCCTTCGGGGAACACGTGAGCGTCTTGATGGTCATCGTCGCCGTCTTGGAGGCCTCTTGGGCGATCTTTCGGCGATCTTTGGGGGCTCTTGGGCCGTGTCGGGCCGTCGGAAGGCCGAAAAAAGGGAAATGCCCAAATCCATCAAAAACCTTGGGAAAATCAGTGATTTTGGCATCTTTTGGCCTTCCTGGAGGCCCTCTTGGGGGCCTCTTGGGCCCTTTTGGGCCAGCTTCGAGCGAACTTCGGCCATCTTGGTGGGTTCCTGGCACGTCTGACGCCGTCGGGAGCCGTTTTGGGGGCCTTTCTGGGCCAACGGGGGACCCTCTTGGGGCGCTCCAGGGCCGTCTTGGAGGCCATCTTGGGCGTCTTGGAGGCCATCTTGGGCGTGTTGGAGGCCTCTTGGGCCCTCTTGGGGCCCTCTAGGGGCCATCTTGGAGGCCACTTGGGCCATCAGGGGGCTCTCTTGGGGGCCTCTTGGGCGATCTTGGGGGCTTCTTGGGCCGTCTTGAGCCGTCGGAGAGCCGAAAAGGCGCAAATGCCAAAATCCTTCAAAAACCAAGGGAAAATCAATGATTTTGGCCTCTTCGGACTCTCCTGGAGGACCTCTTGGAGGCCTCTTGGGCCGTCTGGGAGGCCTCTGGGGGGCCTCTTGGGCCGTCTTGGGCCGTCTTGGACTCTCTTGGGCCGTTTTGGAGGCCGTCTTGGACCATCTCGGGCGGACTTGGAGGCCATCTTGGGCCATCTTCGCGATTTTTTGAGGATGTCCCGAGCGAAACGGCCGTTTTTGGGCACGGTGGCGGGACGGGCCGGAGCCCACTGGGGAGTTCTTTTGGAAAAAGAACCAAAACCAAAACCTGAAACATCCAGCACGCCGTGCACCCCTGCAAGCAGGGGGCGGCGGATTTCGTGGCGTTCGGCCCATCCCGCCACCGTGCCTGGGTTGCGGGCATGCGGCATCTTGGATGTTCGTGGGGATCTCGTGCGGACCCTCTCGGGAGGCTCTTGGAAGCATGTTTGATGTTTCTCAGACATTCGATGCTCATGAGGCCTCTTGGATGTTCGCGCGGATCTCGTGCGGATCCTTTCGGAGGAATCTTGGAGGCATGCCTGATGCTTCTCGCTTCCTCCTCCTCCTCCTCCTCCTTTCGCAGAAAGCGAAAAGGAGGAGGAGAGGAGGAGGAGGAGGGGGGAGGGAGGAGGAGGAGGAGGAGGAGGAGGAAGAGAGGGAGGAGGAGGAGGAGGAGGAGGAGAGGAGGAGGAGGAGGAGGAGGAACAGGAAAGTGCTGACAGGTCTAAAAAAACCAAAACAAACCAAAAAAAACCCAAAAGACCTGACAGATCTAAAAAAACCAAAAAATTCAAGGTTCTGGCGAAGAATATCGGGCGGCCCTCCACGGGCCAGCATAAGTTCTGAAATCATTTGATTTTTTTGGTTTTTTAGACCTGTCAGGTCTTTTTTTTTTTTTTTTTTGGTTTGTTTTGGTTTTTTTAGAACTGTTGGTACTTTCGATCCACGTGATTGAATATGACTCAAACCGATTGAATCCTTTCCCGACACAAGAACACAGCGGAGGGAGGGAGGAGAGGAGAGGAGAGGAGGCAGGAGGGAGGAGAGAGGATAGGAGAGAACTGAGGAAGGAGAGAGGAGAGGAGAGAAAGGAAGGAGACACACCTCACGCAAGAAGACACACCCCACACCCCACGCCACATAGTCTTAAATCTAACCCCCACGGGGGGGGGGGGGGGGAATCCCCCTCCCGACTTCCACTCTCGAGAGAAGGGGGGCCGGGGAGGGGTTTCGAACCCCATCCCCGACGTTGGAAGGGTGGGGGATTAGAAACCCCTCCCGACCCCCACCCCTGACGTCCTCCCAGCGTGCTCAGAACACGCTCTCTTTCCGACGAGGTGAGTTAAACATGAAAGGAGACTGAAGATGGTGTATTTCGACAAAGCTGGATCTGTTGAGAGGGCACTGAGGTTGAGTTGATGTTCCGCAGGCGGCGCTGCAACATAAGCATATCTTCAGCCAAGTCCAGAAGAGAATAGACAGGTCCAGAAACTCTCTAGACGAGCTGGTGAGGATGGTGTTTTGCGATTCATGTCGTGTCTGGTCTTTGGTTTTGAACTGCGTGGTTTGTGGACGGTGTTCCGTGTGTGAGAGAAATCCCTGGTGCTTGATGCTGTGTGTTGTGCGTTCGGTGCTCTGTATTTGGTGCTTTGTTTCGTGCTTGATGCTGCGGGGGGTAGACGCTTGGTGCTTGTGGCGTTTGATGTTGTGCGCTTGGTGTAAGAATGTGGTTGCGATGTTGTGGGTTCGGTGCAGCGCGAACAGTTCTGTGTGCATGGTGACGTGCATCTTGAGTTGACAATGTTGTGTGTGTGTGCCGAGTGTAATGTTACCTGGTAGTTGGCCCTGTGTGCTTACATGTGGTGTTGTGCGTTTGGTGTTGCGTGCTATGTGTCTTGTGATGTATGCGGTGGTGGTGTCATGTTGCTTGTACTGCGCGCTGGACGTCTGGATCTGCGTCTTGTGGGCCATGCTGCTAGCTGCTTGGTGTGTGGTGGTGTATATGTGGTCTTGTGTTCATTGCACGGATTCGGTCTGTTGGGGTCTGACCCATCCCGGGGGTCTGGCACGCTGGGATCTGGCCCGGCCTCTTTGAGTCTGGCCCGTCCCGTGGGGATTCCTGTCTTCTCTGGAGGCCCCTGGAGGTTCCCAGAGGCCTCCAGGAATCCCATCGAGGCCAACACCGCGCAAGCTTCGACCACCGATGGAGAGGACGGCGAGGACGAGTGGGGCGAGGAACAAGCCGACGAAGAAGGCCAGCAGGAGGAGAGCGCTCGGGGGCAAGCCCGGTCGCCGCCTCGACGGCCCCGCCGCTGATGATGTCCTCGACCACCAGGCCGACCTCCTGCTCGACGGACACGAGCGTCTGGCAGCATCGGGGGATGAGGAGCAGGAGCAGGAGGAGGAGGATCGAGGAGCAGGAGGAGGAGGAGGAGGAGGAGGAGGAGGAGGAGGAGGAGCAGGAGCAGGAGGAGGAGGAGAAGGAGCAGGATTAGGAGGAGGAGGAGGAGGGGGATGAGAAGCAGGAGCAGGAGGAGCAGGAGAAGGACCAGGATGATGATGAGGAGGAGGAGGATCGAGGATCGGCAATGTTGGATGGAGTTGCGCCTGCTCTGGGCCTCCAGAGATCTGCGTAGGCCTCCGCGACCCCCAGAGAGAGAGAGAGAGAGAGAGAGAGCCAAAGACGTTCGGAGGAGAGAAGAGGAAGGAGGAAGGAGGAGGAGGAGGAGGAGGAGGAGGAGGAGGGAGGGAGGGAGGGAGAAGATGCGAGGAGTACGGTGTGGAGGAGGTGGAATGAGTCGCTCTCCTCCCGCTTCCTCTCCGCCGCCATCCTCCTCGCACGCCTCGCTCTGCGCCTCCGCCTCCCCGGCCCCTGGAGCGAGCGCCTCGTCCGACGAACGCCGGGCGCGCGGGCGGCTCGTGGTCGGAGCGTGGAGCAGAGCGCCCCTCACGACCGACGGGGCGAGGCGACGCTCGCCTCGCCTCCAAGCGATGCCACGAGAGGGGCTCTGCCTGCTTCGTCGTCCTTGCGCGCAGCAAACGTTACTCCAGATCTCGTGATAAAAAGGGAGGGGGTCTCAACCCTCCCAGACGAGAAGTTTTAGACCCCCCCCGTGGGAGAGCCCTCCAAAACATCGTCCCCAGACCCCCCCAGGCCCTCCAGGATAGCCTGGAAGAGACCCCCCCCGAAATGAGACCCCCCCTCCCTTTATTACGAAATCTGGAGTAGACTGGCTCCCGTAGAGCCTCCGCGGCCCCCGAAACGCCTCTGACGGAGACTCCACACTCGAAGCGGAGACAGACGGCCGTAGCGCCTCCCTTGCGCAACTGCCCAGCGAGAATCACGAGCCCCACAAACTCATGGCGCAGCTGCATCACCCCCCGCATGACCCCCCGCCGCTCGGCGAGGCACCCCGCCCCAGTCGCGGATCGGTACAATTCACACCTGACGCCGGACGGGACCCCTCCTTGGATGCGACGCGTTACGAATCCACCTGCTGAAGGGGCTCGCGCGGGGTCAGAGGCGGAGAAGGCTGTTCCTTCCCCTCTGGCGCAAGCAAGACAGGTGTTTTCTCCGGACCACCACCACCCCGTGGCGTGAGCGTGCAATTGAGCGTCCCACCCCCAAGAATCCTGACGAGGGGGCAGGATGCGTGCGCGCGGGTCCAAGAGCGTCCCCTCCTCTTCCTTCTCGCCCACCCCCTCCTCGGGGATCTACTGACCCGGGTCAATCCAGACCCACCTTGCAGGATCCTGCAAGATCCGCCGCTCTGACTGACCCCATTTTGCAGTGGCCCCCGTCACTTGAGCCCCGACCTCCTCTTCGCCCATCTCCTCCGCTCCCACATTCCTCTCCTGCCCGCTCCCCCCCCCCTCCCAAGGCACCACGTCGAGGCCAAGGCGCCCCGTGGATCTTCTGCTCAACTGCACCTCGAAGGTGTGCACCCCGCCGTCCACGCCTGCAGCACGGCAGGGGACGGAAAGCGGGGGGCAGGGAGAAAGAAAGAGAGAGCGAGAGAGAGTGAACATCGGCTATGGCCTGGGGACGTACCCAACCCATTGTACGCACGTGGTGACGAAATCCAGGACCACTCACTACAGAAGTACAACGTGACAAATCCATGCAGGGTCCATGGAGCTGTGTCAGAAATTAGCGTCATCAACGTTCGCCACCCTCTCTGGCAGTCAGGCTCCAAGTACGCGCTTTCACAAGTCCGACCCCCCCCCTCAGAACAACAAAATGTCAACTATGTTCTCGCATTGCGCCCCGCAATGCGCGACGAGTGATTATCGTGGCGCCCTCGCAGCCCCCCCCAAGGAGCCTGGAGATCGTGGGCGGATGTGCGCACTCGATAGGGATGATAATTTCACTGCTCGGCCGATGGGATCGCGCACAGCCGACACGAGGTCTCGGCTTGGTGCGAGTCTCGGCCGAGAGTCTCGGCTGGTGCGCCTCCTCCTCCTCCTCCTCCTCCTCCTCCTCTTCTCCTCCTCCTCCTCTTCTCCTCCTCCTCCTCTTCGCCTCCTTCTCATCCTTCTCCTCCTCCTCCTCCTCCTCCTCCTCATCATCACCACCACCACCACCACACCACCACCACCACCACACCACCACACACCACCATCCACATCATCATCATCATCATCATCATCATCATCATCATCATCATCATCATCATCATCATCATCATCATCATCATCATCATCATCATCATCATCATCATCATCATCATCATCATCATCATCATCATCATCATCATCACATCATCATCATCATCATCATCATCATCATCATCATCATCATCATCACATCACATCACCATCATCATCATCATCATCATCATCATCCATCATCATCATCATCATCATCATCCTCATCCATCCTCCTCCTCATCCTCCCTCCTCCTCCTCCTCCTCCTCCTCCCTCCCTCCCCTCCCTCCCTCCCCCTCCCCCTCCCTCCTCCTCCCTCCTCCCTCCCTCCCTCCCTCCCCCTCCTCCTCCTCCTCCTCCTCCTCCCTCCTCCCTCCTCCCTCCTCCCTCCTCCCTCCCTGTGCCTCTTCCCTCCTCCCTCCTCCTCCTCCCTGCCCCTCCCCCTCCTCCTCCTCCCCTCCCTCCTCCTCCTCCTCCCTCCTCTCCTCCTCCTCTCCTCCTCCTCCTCCTCCTCCTCCTCCTCCTCCTCCTCCTCCTCCTCCTCCTCCTCCTCCTCCTCCTCCTCCTCCTCCCTCCTTCCTCCTCCTCCCGCCCAGGAGAGCCCAAGAACAGCCCCCGGACGCCAGAAAGCATCAGACGTTCCATCCTCGAGCATCGAGGCTCGAGCGTCGAGCGCGGAGCGAGCCTGGTGCCGCGGGATCTGTTTCTCACTCCGCTGGACCTCTCGGGGGCCCACGAAAGTGGCGGCAATTGCGCACTCTGCAGCCCACCAGGGAGCCGCGAGGTCTCGGCTGGATCTGCCTACCACGCCACTCCGACGGACCTCCCAAGAGCCTGCGAAAATGGCGACGTTTGCGCGCTTCGCAGCCCACCAGGGAACTGTGAGGTCTCGGCTGGCTCTGTCCGCTCTGCTGGACCTCCCAGGGGCCCACGATTTGGCGACAACTGAGCACCTCGCAGCCCGCCAGGGAACCGCGAAGCCCCGGCTTGATCTGTCTACAACTCCACTCCGCTGGACCTCTCAGGAGCCAACGCACATGGCGCGACGATTGCGCACTTCGAAGCCCACCAGGGGGCCACGAGGTCTAGATCCGTTTACAACTCCACTCCGATGGACCTGCGAAAAACCTACAAAATGGCGACAATTGCGCGCTTCGCAGCCAACCAGGGAACCGTGAGGTCTCGGCTGGCCCTGTCCACTCTGCTGGACCTCCCAGGGGCCCACGATTTGGCGACAACTGAGCACCTCGCAGCCCGCCAGGGAGCCGCAAGGCCCCGGCTTGATCTGTCTACAACTCCACTCCGCTGGATCTCTCAGGAGCCCACGCGCATGGCGCGACAAATTGCGCACTTCGCAGCTCACCGGGGAGCCACGAGGCATAGATCTGTTTACAACTCCGCTCCGCTGGACCTCCCAGGAGGCCACGAAAATGGCGACGGTTGCGCGCTTCGCAGCCCACCAGGTAGCCGCGAGGTCTCGGCTGGATCTGTTTACGACGCCACTCTGATGGACCTTCCGGAAGCCAGCGAAAATTGCGACAATTGCGCACCTCGCAGCCCACAAGGGAGGCGCGAGGTCTCGGCTGGAACTGTTTGCAACGCCACTCCGCTGGACCTCCCCAAACCGACGAAAATGGAGACAACTGCGCCAATGGCGCCCCCCCAAGGAGCCGCGAGATCTCGGCTGGCTGTGGCAACAACTCTAGTCCGCTTGACCTCCCAGGGGCCCACGAAGGTGGCGACGGCTGAACACTTCGCAGCCCACAGGGGAGCCGCGAGGTCTCGGCCGGATCTGCTTCCAACTCCACTCCGCTGGACCTCCCAGGAGGCCAACGAAAGTGGCGAACAAATTGCGCACCTCGCAACCCGCCAGGGAGCCGCGAAGCCTCGGCTGGCTCTGCCCTCTCCGCTGGACCTCCCCGGAGCCCGCGAAAGTGGCGGGCCACAGCTGCGCGCCTCGCAGCCCACGAGGGAGCCGCGAGGTCTCGCGGCAGGATCGGTTTGCAGCCCCACTCCGCTGGACCTCCGACGAGCCCACGAAAATGGCGACGATTGCGCAGTGCGCAGCCCGCCAAGGAATCGCAAGGTCTCGGCTGGATTCGTGTGCAACTCCACCCTGCTGGACCTCCGAAGAGTTCGCGAAAGGGGCGACACTTGCGCAGAGCGCAGCCCTTGGCCCAAAATGGCCCCAAGGCGGCCCGATAGGCGCCCAAGATAGCCCAAGACGTCCCCGAAACGATCCAAGAGGCGCCCCGCACGGCCCAAGGGGGCCCGAGAGGCCCCCGCAAAGCCCCCCCTCAAAAAGGGGGGCAGACGAAAAGAGAGTTATTTGACGATCGGGTCGCCCTGGGCGCCTGTTTTCTGGGAGACAATGGCGACGACGACGACAACAACGACGGCGACGACGACGCCTCGTCGTTCCGCGGGGTCGGCGGCGAGTAAGAGAGGCGTTTGCAACGCGTGCAGCGACATTTTGGTTCGGAGTTTCGCGTTTTGGGCATCCCGAAACCGTTGCCCCGCTGCGATCCCTACTTTGCCGCGACGCCGTCCCGACGCCTCCGACGCGGCCCGAGACAGCGCCGCGTTTGCCCCGGCCCGCTCCCGCGCCCGCCGCGACCCCAACCCGAATCTTCCACGCTCCTCCGCTCTGAACTCTGAAACTCCGCACTGTCGCGAAACTTACAGTCGGGGCGTTGACCTAAGGAACCCTAAATAAGGAACGAGGCTCCATTTTTCCATAAGTCAAACTTCGATTTCCCATCGCAAACATAAGGAAAACCTGAGGCAAGCTGTGAAACACTTCAGGAACGCGGAGCCCCTCCCAAACCAAAAGGGTTCCTTCTTCAGGGCCCCGACTGTAACACCTCGGCCCCGCATCAGCGCACCGGACCCTTTCAGTGGCGGACTTCAAAGGAGAGCGAATGCTGATAGCGTCGCACAGTCCATCGCGCGCCACCAGACTTCGATCCTCTCCGTGCTCGCCGTCGCCGCCCTGTCGCCGCCTCGTCGTTGCCCGTCGCCTGGGCCAGATTGGCGGTCTGGCGGTTCCGTGTTCGCCGTCGCCGCCCCGTCGCCGTTTCGTCGAAGTCCGTCGTCTGGGCCCGTTTGCCGGTCAGGCGTTTATTTTGTCGTCGTCGACGCCCCGTCGCCGCCTGAATTTTCCTGTGTGCAAAAATATTGGGATCGACCTCGCCCCGCCCAGATTTAACACGTCACCTGTTCATATGGCAATGTGTATACGGTTGCGCCCCACTGTTCGCTCCACATTGGAAGTCGCCGGGGAAAGTACAATGCGCGCGCACTCGCTCGCTTATCACAAGCCGAAGGTGTTCGAACATCCTTTGCAAAACAACAGGGCGAAGTGCACACGCGCGCGTGGTCATGAGAGCATGCCGAAATCCTTCAACAACCCTTGGTGTCGCAAAGATTTCGTGATCGAGTGTTCCGAACACACATAAAACAACCAACGGTCTCGCAACAGGAAGTCTCAGAAAGGCACGCGCTCGCCAAGCTGGTCGCGCCAACCGGTCGCGCCAAACTAGCCGGCCGCTGCGCGCGAGAGCAGGCGCGGGCTAGTGCGCACGCCGAAACGCACCAGCCAACGCCAAACACTCATCGCAATCGCCGCCGCACGGGTTCAGCAAACCAAGTTGCAGGTGGGCGGGCGGGGTGATTGCGCGAGCAGAGCAGCTGACAATTGCAAATCCGGCAGGATGAGCTCCATATCATACATCATCCTTTTCCACATCGGCGTTGGGATCTGCAGCCACCGCGACGCTGGGATTCTCGCCCCCTCCCCCCCCGTCGGGATGCGCATGCTGCAAGCGACTATGTTCCCTCGTTCAGTCAAAATTGTACTCGCGCGCTCCCAGCCAAACCCAGCATCGACCCCCCACACAACCACCACGCGCAAGACTCTCGCCAGAAGAGGAGGGTGCGCGCCCCCCTGCACACACAACGCGACGACAAGGCACGCGCGCGCGCGTCGCCGCGCGCAGGCCGAACTCCTCCCGAAACCTTTGGCTCCGTAAAGGGCCTTCCAAACTGAGCGCCCCGAAATCTGTACTCCAGATTTCGTAATAAAAGGGAGGGGGTCCCAACCCTCCCAGACGAGAAGTTTTAGAGCCCCCCAGACCATCCATGAAAGGGCGGCCCTTTGCCCAGACCCCCCCCAACCCTCCAAGACAGCTCAAATCAGACCCCCCCCCAAATGTGACCCCCCCCGCCTTTATTATGGAATACGGAGTAACGACACATGGTGTTAGGACGTCAGTGTCAGGAAGACTTCATCGCCCGAGCTCTGGCGAATTCTCACGAAGACCATAAGCCTTTTTCAACGCATCCACCCAATGCTGCCAAGCGGACCTCTCGCGCGCGCGTCTGCATCATTCGAACGCCCTGGCGCGCGGGCTGGGGGAGCACGGTCCCTGTCACAGAATATCATGCGGGCCACTCGCGCGCGTCGGCCGCTTGCGCGTATCGAACTCTTTCCAAAACCTTCACCGGATATGAGAAGACACCATCATCGACATCGGAGTTATCAACATCGGTGCCGTCATTGCCTTTCCCGCCGCCATTGCCACCATCATCGCTGTTATCATCGTCGTGTCTACCGTGGTTGACGACGACGGCATCATACCGCGCCCGCCCAAATCACCGACTCGCACTGAAATGCCCGCACGTCAGCGCGGCCTGTAAGACACGCTGGGAAGTCCCCAGCGGTCAGCGCCACCGCGGCAGCGGCGGTCGCGCCAGACTAGCTGCGTCACACTTGCCGCCTCATGGATGTTGCAAGTCAAGTTCCGGGTGGGTGGGTGGGAAGATTTCGCGATCTGTGGAGTTGACAACTCACCGCGTACAAAGAATATTTGCCCCACATAACTTGCTCCACACCGATTGCTCGAAATATGCACTGTTTGGTCACGCATATACAATGTATATATGTAGATGTAAGCATCACATGCATACGTGTGATTGTGTGTGTGTTGGGTGTCTGTCTGCATGTCTCTCCCCCCTGACTTCTCAATCCATTCCCCCCGCATCCCTGATCGCCTTCCACATCGTCCTCTCAACTCATAATCGTCCTCTCTCACCTCCCTCCATCCTCCCATTTCCGGTCTTTACCGGCCCGCTCTCCTACTTTCCACTTAGGCCCACTGTCCCCCCCTTCTCACTCTGCCCCAATCTCTCCCTCCCCACCCTTCCCTCCCCTCACTCCCTCCTCTCTCCCTCCCTCGTCCAACCTTGTCTCCCTCCCTTCCAATGCCCACAGCCTCCTTCCCTCCCATCCATCCCTGCATCTTCCGCCACTACCTCTCTGCCTTCATAGATGCACATTCCCTCCCACTTCCCTCTCCTTACTCACAATCCCTCCGTCCCCCTAACCTCCTCACTCGAACCCCGTTCCTCCATTAGTCGCATTCCCCTTGTACTCATCGAAACCTCCCCTTGTCGTACATTCCCCCTCCCGCTCCATTTCTCGTCGCCGTCCCTTCCCTCCAGTCCCCTTGCCTACCTCCCCCTTCCCATCACATATGTCTTCTCATCGCCCCTCCCTTCCCCCTTCCCCCTTTCCCGGCCTTGGTTTCCCATCCTGTTCCGTCGTCCCACCCGTCCCCTACCTGTCCCGAGCCCAATTCAATCAAGCTACCCGTAGGCTCATGGCCTGTCTTCCCGGTCCATTTCCTCCTGCTCCTCCGCCTGTTGCTGCTGCTCGTCATGCTCCTCGTCCTCGTCGTCATCCCCCTCCTGGTCGAAGTCGTGCTGATGCTCCTTCTCGTCGTGCTGCTCCTGATCGTGCTCTCCTGTTTCTGCTCCGTCCCCTCCCCTTCCTGCTACTACAGTAGGTAGGGGCCCGACCACAGGATACCTTCCACAAGAAACCCAACCCTGAGACCCCAGGACGTCCGTTGATTTTATATTTTTCCATCGCAAAACCATCGAAACCCAAGAAACCCAGGGCACCCTGGAGGCAAGCAGGGTGTTTCTGGGGATGGCCCCCCACTGTACCTGCTCCATGCCTCTTCCCATGGAGTAACCCCCCCATCGCCGCACCACCGCGTGTGACGGCAAGGTGGTCCAGGCGATGCGGCCGAGACTTCGTCACCACGCATGGTCCTGCAACAGCTGTGGTCCCATGAAGAGCGCCGAACCACTGGCACACTTGTTTGTGGTAACGGTGAGACTCGGTCACAAGTACGTTCCCCTGACATAGATCGAAGAAGCAGCCCGAAAGACACGGCCCCTCCCGTACCCGGAGTGGTCATGTGTTCAGCGTCGTGGCCGTAAAGTTGCGTACCTGCGCCAGGTACACCAGTGTGTGCAGATGGCTGTCAACATCTGGGTCCCGCTGATAACCTCCTCACGACTTGTGGGCGGACATCGTGGACTTCTTCACATTCACGCGGATGGAGGACGGCCCGTCTAGCCATCGCCTGCAACATCCTCTCCTCTTATGAAAGCTTGACTGCTCGAAGGTATACGCAGACAGAGGGCAGTTGCTTTTCAAGCTCGGGCCCACGCCTGAGCCTTCCTTACACATGTGGCCTCGAGGCTCGACGTTCCCAACAACTACACGACGGTGTGGTGTTGCTGCTGTCTTCAAAAGTCCCGCTCGAGACGTCTCCAATCGCGGAGTTACCGTCTCTAGCTCGGGAGGCATCGTGGACATCCTCCCAAGGGGTGGCTACGGTGGAGGCCAGTCCACAGGAAACCTCCCACAAGAAACCCAACCCTGAGACCCCAGGACGTTCATTGATTTTTGGTGTGGGAACGTCACGTCTTCAACCGGAAAAAAAAACATCAAAGCCCAAGAAACCTAGGGCACCCTGGAGGCAAGCAGGGAGTTTCTTGGCATGGTTGGAGGCCTGGAAATTGGCACCAACACCAGCACAGGGGGTTGCCTCCACATGGGGAAGATGATCCTAGATTTCGGTGTTGGTGGTACTATTTCGGCCACCTTGGAAGCCATAATATTACCACCATCACCCATATCGGGATCGTCTTCCCTTGGTTGAGGCACACCGCCGATCTTGGTGTTGGTGTCAACCTCTAGGCCTGCGGCATGGGTTGAGCAGGGACCGACCGTCCCGGCATTCGTATAGTCTTACCACGAAATGTTCTTAGAACCCAAAAATGCTCTTTAAAAAAACAGTGTTCTTAGAACATAAACCCGGTGTGGTAAAACAAGACAGTCCCAGCCAGACATGTTCCAAGAACATTTCGTGGGAGCCGCAAAATGTTCTTAGAACACTGTTTGGTAGGACTACAGGCGAGCCAGGACGCTTCGCCACTGCTTGAATGGGCCCCCGCTGTATGCTGGCAGCGGTGGCGGCGCTGCTCCTCCCTCCGACCCTCCCTCCCTCGCCACCTCCGCCGCTCCGCTCCTCCCCCCTCCCCATCCACCCCTCACCTCCGCCTCCCCTTCTCGTCTGGCCCTCCCCATCCCTGGCGTCCACGTGCGGACCATCCCTACCCCTCCTCCTCCTCTTCCTCCTCCTCCTCCTTCTCCTCCCTACCCCTCCTCCTCCTCTTCTCCTCCCTCCTCCTCCCCTCCTCCTCCTCCTCCTCCTCCTCCTCCTCCTCCTCCTCCTCCTCCTCCTCCTCCTCCTCCTCCTCCTCCTCCTCCCTGTCATGGTCAAAGACATCCATTGTCATGAAAATGCGTAACGGCATCCTGTACGGGCATGACTGTCGCCTTCGCGTGGTGCAGATGACACCCCACCACATGAGAATTCTTTCGGCAGGGCACGGATTGGGACGAGGCGGAGACGGTGTGGATTTTGCATACATAATCCAACAGTGCTTCGCGTTTGCAAGGAAGCAACGACGACTCCCAGGAGAGCCCATGATCTCATCGATCAATCAGATCGGCGACCGACATGACTTGGATCGGCGGAAATCGGCAGCCAACTCGGAAGAAGTCGATTCGGCAGAAATCTGCAGGCTGGCAGGCCTCCAGTGGGGCATCGGAATCCGCATCGGAATCCGCAGAAGAATCGGAACCGGCAGCCATCGGAACCGAGCCGAACCGAAGCGGAGGGGCCGACGTGAGCCCTCGAAGCCCCAGGGCGAGCGGCCGCCCGCCCCCCGGGCTCGCAGTGCCCGAAGGGCAGGCCGGCGCGAGCGCAGGACGCGGACGGGCGGGGTGACGGTGGAGACGTCCACGGCGGGGGGGCCCGCCCCGTCGCCGCGACGCCAGCGCGCCCGCTCGCAGCCTGCTCCCGCGCGGCCGGCGTGCCGCGTCGAATTCGCGGGCCGGGTGCCCAGCACGAGGGGGGGGAGCGAGTGGGGGGGGGATGGAGGCCTCCTGAAGGGGGTCCGCATGGACGGGGCCGGAGGATCGCGCCGCACTGCCGATGGGCGGGGAGGGGGGGGAGGAGGGGGGGGAGGTGGGCAAGCCAGGTGCGCTCGCGCCTCGTCTGAGGTCCTGTGCCTCCCTCCCATCCCTGCCCACCGCGCTGGCATTTCTCCATCTCAGCGGGTGCGTGTCATGGCCGACCTGCGACTCACACAGAAAGACACCGCTTCGTGCTATGCGCCATCAGGTAAAAGGGGAGCAGGAGCTAAGGTTAAGTCGGGCGTGTCCCCCTACAGCGGGATTTTGTATGCAAAATGAAAAATACTAAAACAAATATTCCCAAATGGCCCCAAAATGCTCAAAAAATAGCCCCCATACTATTCTTTACTATTTTTGAATATTCCTCCTGTAGAGGGACAGGCCCGACTTAAAACCAAGGCGGCAGGAGCGAGGGGGAAGGGAGGGCCAGGGGAAGGCGGAGGAGGGAAAACGAGGGGGACGACAACGATGGATAAAGACTCGGAATCTCCCTCCTCCCCCTCCTCCTCCTCGTCCTCGTGCTCGGCCCTGTCCTCCCCCTCCTCGTCCTCCTCCTCCTCCTCCTCCTCCTCCTCCTCCTTCGCTTCCTCCTCCCCCTCCTAGCCCCTTCGATCAGGGTCGGCGGCACCGGCCGTCAGGCCTCTCCAAGAAAGGCTCGGGATCAGAAAGCTGGCCCGAGCTGGAGGGAGACGAACAGCAGCAGCAGCAGCGGCAGCAGGAACTGGAGTGCAAGGATCGGGAGGAGGAGGACTATAGGGGAAGTCGGGGATGGACAAGACCTCCCTTTAGTAAAACGTGGTTTAGTGAAAACGACTTCGGGCCCAAACCTGGCGGGCGCAAGCCTGGAGAATGACAGCCACGGCGCCCTCTCGAGAACCGAAAACGGACAATTCACTAATCGACGTGTCACTGTTGGGGGTTGTCCAGCCCCGATATAGGGGAAGGCGGAGGAAGAATGATAGGGAGACCACAGGGAAGCAGGACTCGGATCCGGAAAAGTGGCCCGCGCGGGCGCGGCAGCGCCATCCTGAGCGACTGGAGCATCGCGCCGATCCGACAATGAGGCCCATGCTGCAGCGAGAGCACCATTTGGAAACACCGGAAATAATTGGCTTGTAGAAAGAACATAAAAGAGCATCAATTTTGGAAATCCAAGCTGCCAAAACACGTCAGGGGAGGAGGGAGAATGGCATTATTGTGTAATGTAGACGAGACGGGACGAGCCCAACGAATCGATATCAGTCGGCTGACCTATCCTCCTCGCTACGGATACTGGGGATGGGAAGCCTCGCCCCGAACGTGGAACAAGTTTGGCATAGAAATCCGCTGCTCGCTCCCCTCGAGAGAGGTACTGGCAAGGGCGGCGCTGACGGGGCACGCATTCCCAAACAGGGACCGTCGGACGGGGAGAAGCAGATGGAGAATAAGGAAAATCAAGACGGGGATGGGGGAATTGAGGAAGCGCGGAAGGAGCTGGGAGAGCAAGATACATTGTAGCGGGATGACCCACTGGCGAGGAAGACAGAGAGCGTGTGGCAGAGAGAGAGAAAGAAAAAAGAGAGAGAGAGAGAGAGAGAGGAAGAGAGAGGGAGAGAGAGAGAGAGAGAAAGGGGGAGAGAGAGAGAGAGAGAGACAAACAGAGAGAGAGAGAGAGAGACAAACAGAGAGAGAGAGAGAGAGAGAAAGAAAGAAAGAGAGACAAACAGGAAACATAGAGGCACAAAGAGAGCGACGCCCTCGCGGCAGAAGGCTCTCAACAGCCCTGCGCAGCTCACGATGCGGGGGCCCCGACGGGGCCACGGCGAGGAGGGCCACGCCGGGCCACCGCCTCCGGGAGCCTGAGGGCACCCTTTGCGGCAGAGGGCAACGCACAGCCTGCCACGACGGGCTGCCGACTCCGGTGGACCGACGTCCCTCACCGGGAGTTTGATAGAGGAAAGAGAACTACAGTCAACACGTGTATTAAGGACGGGTGATAAGGACGAAAGACCCTTGGAGGCCGAAGTTGGGATTCTTGGGTAAAGGGCGACCAGTGAAACCGGCAAAGGGCGGGCCGCATTGGCAAGGACGCAAGGGCACCCTAGATGAAGGCGCGCGTCCTTCCTAGGCGCGTTGACTGTATGCACATACACCGATTCTGGCCAGGCCCACCCTGAGCCCAGGATCGGTGCCTACGACATCCTGCCTTGGCCGGGAGGGCACATGCACCGATCCTGGGCCCGGGATGGGCCAGGCCGAGGTCGGTGCACGTGCATGGTTCTCTTCGCCCGATTAGAGGAATCTACCTGTCGAGGGGAAAACATGAACGCGTCCTTATTCCCCGATCCGTGCTTGCACTGAATGGTGGGTCCTATAGCGGAGATTGAAAGATTGGGCGAACATGCCCGGCGGATTTCAAAGGGCGGCCGGGTTCCCAGTTCCGGTATCCCCGGTTCCCAGCTGCTGGTTCCAGGCCGATTTCGGTGGGCGGCGGGGTTCCCGGGACTTCAATTTCTTGTTCCTGGATCCTGGGTTGCCGGTCGATCTCACTATCGATTTTACGATCGATCTCTCCATCCATCTCGCTGAATCGATCTCACTATCGATCTCACTACCGATCTCGCACCTGATATCAACATCGATCTCACTATGGATCTCACTATCGATCTCACTGTCGATCACACTATTGACATCCCTTTCGATCTCACCAGCGATCTCACTATCGATGTCACAATTGATCTTCCTATCAACACCACTGTCGATCTCACTATGGATTTCACGATCGATCCCACTTAATCGATATCACTATCGATCTCCCTATCGACATTGCTACCGATCTCACTACCAATCTCACTATCGATGTCACCCAATCGGCCTCACTACCAATCTCACTATCGGTCTTGCGACCGATCTCACTATCACTACGGTCTCACTACCGATCGCATAACATAGCATAGCATAGCATATAGCATAGCGCGGGACACCCCCGCGCCATAGGACATCACGCGACACTACGGGACTCCACGAGACACCATCGGGACACCACAGGGCCAGTGCTGGCCAACCTGGAGGACAGCAACGTTTGGTTCGGCTTCCCCCTGGCAACGGCGGGTTCATTCCTCTCGCCCACGCGCGCAGCTTCGCCTCGCCCGCACGCACGACACGAACGTGAACCCGAAAGCGAATTCCTGGTGCGGGGGGGCCTCCGTTTCACTGCAATCTCCACCCTTATCCTCCGACACACACACACATATATATACACAAGTGGCACGTGTGTGCCCAGGCTCATACAACAAGCTGAAGGGGCGTTTGAAGCAGGAGTGACATGCAACAGCGAAGTCGCACTCGAGCGCAAGTGGGGTTGCCACACCTTGCGATGTGTGTACCAGGGCCCCCCAGGAAGCCTCAGGAGGCCCGACTTGGATACCAGAGAGGCTCCAGGAGGCCCCAGGATTGTGAGTGTGTGTGTGTGTGATGTGTGCTTTGTGTGGTGCGTGCTTTTTGTGTGTTGTCGGTGTGTGTGTGTGTATGTTATGTTTGTCTAGCGTGTGATGTGTTGGGCGTGATTTGTGTCTCTGTGTGTGCATGTAGTTCTGAAGCCCCAGGAGGCCCCAGGAGGCCCCAGGCGGCCTCAGCAGGCCCAGGAGAACTCCAGGAGGCTCCGAGGCGGGGTCTGGGGTACCAGAAGGTCCAGAAAGCCCCAGGAGGCCCCAGGAGGTTCCAGGAGGCCCCCAGGAGGCTCCGAGGAGGGGTCTGGGGCTCGATTTTGGGAGGATGTCTCAGGCGAAACCGCCATTCTCTGAGAATCGGAGTCAAAATCATTGAACTTACCATGTGTTTTTGAAGGTTTTATGATAACATGTTGGAAATCCTATGTGTTTTTGGACCCTGACGTCACGATCTGCGTGAGGGGTGCCACCGATTTTCAGAATTTCGAGGATGTCCCGAGCGAAACGGCCAGACAAATCGCGAACGACGGACGCATTAATCGCCTCTGAGCTCTACTCCCTCGGAGAGGTGCGTATGAGAATATATATATATGTATATATTACAGCGAGAGAGAGAGAGAGAGAGCCAGAGAGAACCAAACAACGATGATACAGAAATAGTGGGAGTGTCGGAGTAGAGAGAGAGGCACAACGATAATGTGCGTGTGTATGCATATCTGTATGTGTGTGTGCATACATACATGTATGCATGTATTTTAGTATGTATATATGTATGTATGTGTGTATGCATCTGTGTGTATACCCATATACTCAGGAAGGTATGGGGAGTGACACACACAAGTATACACTGATATATCAGTGCACACATACATAATACATATATACACATACGCGCAAATACATAAACATCAACTAGAACCACGCGTGCGATTCCCGCGCGCTTAGGTTCTAGTAGCACGCCCCAGCCCTTGAAAGGCTGACGCACACGATTCTTGGGGGGCGTCTCGGGAGCCTTGTGCGCGCTATCGAGAGGTTCTGAGGGGTCCTTAATTTGAAAGCCCGTGCCATGGAGTTCCCCTGGGGTTCCCTCGAACCCTCTAAAGGGTACTGAATAAGCTCCATATGGTGACCCCAGAGGAACGGAAGGGTGCTTTAGGAAGCCTGCCTCATGCGTCCGCACGAGGCGTGCAACAGGGCTGAGAGAGCACTCGCGGGGGATTCGCCCGAAGAAGAACGAGACGGTCATCTTCAGGGAAACGGGTCAACGGAGAAGAGCCTCCACCGAAACGGCTGCCGGCGGCGGCGGCGTCGAGGATCGTAAGGAATGCCCTGGGGCGTCTGGGGGGGGCTCTTGGGGCCTCGTGGGGCTTTCTGGAAACTTGTTGGGCGCCTCTGAGGGCCTCTTTGGGGTCTCCAGGCGATCTCTTGGGGCCTCTTGGAAAGTCTTTCGAGGGCCTCTTGGGGACTCCTGGGGACGTCTCAGGGCGGAGAGCAAATGTCCGTTCGGGGACCCCCTCTGGGCCCCTTCTTGGGGCGTCCTGGGGCCCTCTTCGGCCGTCTTGGGGCCCTCTGAGGCCGTCTTCGAGCCCTCTTGGGAGCCTCTTGGGCCGTCTTGGGACGATCTTGGGGGCCTCTCGGGCCGTCTTGGACGCTGTGGAAGCTCAAGAGGCGAATATTGGGAAATATACGCTTTCCGAAGGGAATGGGGCCATGCTTGCCACTTGCGGCCCTCTAGGGAGGCCTCTTAGAGGCCCGTTGAGGCGTATTGGGTGCTTGTTGGCAGTGTTGGATATCTGAGGTCATCTTGAGCCATCTTGACCGTCTTGGAGGGGACATGAATTGTCTTGGAGCGGGGAAGAGAGCTTCTGGAAACATGGCGCCGCCATGGGGGAATGAGCCTGCCCCCCGGGCCTGGAACGTCGGTTGGTTAGTTAGCCAAGTATATGTTTATATATATATATATACAGAGAGAGAGAGAAAGAGAGAGAGAGAGAGAGCGAGACAGAAAGCGAGAGAGAGAGAGAGAACGAAATAAATAAAGAAAGAAAGAAAGAAATGAAATAAAGAAATAACGACAGAGAGAGGAACATGAGAAAACCAGACTGGACTAGAACGAGCATTCGAATTCGACTAGGGCGGGAGGAAGGCCGACTGAGGCACCTGCGAAAAAGTCACAAATCCACTGATTGGGCTTTCTGGTGGAATTGAATCCCCCACCGTGCCTTGAGCACGGTGTGGGGTGCCCCCCAGGCTCGTACAGTTGTATGAATTCGACGGGTTCTAAGTTTTGAAGGGCCCAGACCACGAGTTCCCCGGAATTGCCAGGCGCTCCTTGGACGTGGCTGGTGGGTCTCTGGGATGGTCTCCGTGGCTGGTGCGTCTGCACAACACGAACCGTTCAGAGAGTCTCCTCAGGCACGCCGAAGGCGGTCCTGGAGATAACCGGGGCGGCTGATGAGGGCGCGAAGACAGCCCACGACGGACTCAAGCCAGCCCGAAATGCCCCAAATGCGCAGTGACTCTCTGGAAGGCTCCAAGGGTCGCCCCAAGAGGGCCCCAAGAAGCCACGAGAATATGAGCTCTTGACTTTCGTACGAGTCTTAGCTCTCGCCTAATTACTCGGTCTTCCGACGCCCTGAGACGGCCACAAGGCCCCCGAGATCGCTCCAAGAAGACCCAAAGAGTCCCCAAGAGGGCCCCAGGGCGGCCCAAGAGAGCCCCAAGACAGCCCAAGAGACTCCCAAGGGACCCCCAAGGCGGCCCAACAGGGGCCCGAGAGGGGGAACACGAACTGACAGATCGAGCTGTCCGCTCCAACAGAACCCCCGAGGCCGTCAGCAGGCCCCCAAGAGGCCCCCAGGCAGCCCCAAGGAGGCCCCGAAGAGGCCCCCAGAAGGCTCCCCAAGATGCCCCCAAGAGACCCCCCAAAGGTCCCCGAGAGACCTCCGAGAGGCCTCCAAGAAGTATCCACGACCAGGCACGGTGGCGGGATGGGCCGAAGCCCATTGTGAATGCATATATATATATATATATATACCTATACGACCACCCTGCGGGTGATAAGGAGGTTTGGGGGGTAGGGTCCCAGCAATGGGCATCAGTTGTGATTGTTGTTGTGACGATGCCAATGGAGAGTGTTGCGTTGCCGCTCGCTCTTGGGAGCGTCGGTGTCGAGTTGTTTACATCACCCTTCGTTCTTTGGCGCCTTGGGACTATTCGTCCCTCCCCCTGGGAACCTAACCAACCTGCTTAACGGCAGCCAACGGTGGCATGTGGTCACAGAATATTGGAGCGTTGGCAAAGGCTAGCGCAGCCCGTGCCCCTCTTGCACTATCGATATCACCATCGATCTCACCCAATCGATCTCACTCGATCAATCTCACTATCGATCTCAAAATCGATCTCATCAT
>CAUYUJ010017338.1:100000-112500 GCA_963575745.1 Prorocentrum cordatum
CCACTCCATCTCGAATGCTATTTCACCTCCCAACACGCCTGACATTTTCTCCTGCTCTCTCTCTGACTGCCGCTCTCCTTCTCCTCCTCCTCGGCCCTTGCGCTACGTTCCCCCCTCCTCCTCCGCCTCCCTCCCTCCCTCCCTCCCTCCCTCCCTCCCTCCATCTCTCCTTCATCCTCATCCTCATCCTCGCCCGGTGTGCTCATGAGCGAAGGCAAATACGGGGAGATGCCGATGCCATTGGGGCGTTCGAACCTCACCGACACCCCTGTTCCTTGATTCAAGTAGGGACTCAATCGGAAAGAGTGACGAGAAGGGGGAGGGATGATTCGATGAGGATTGAATGATATTCAAGCGAGGATTCAATAGGCGAAAAGGCGAGGAGGAAGGGGGGGGAGGATTCGATTATTATTGAGTATGAATAAAACGAAATTCAATGAGAACGGGCGAGGAGGAGGAGGGGGGAGGAGTCTAGTGGATTCGAATGAAAGCCACCTGGTGCCCACGAAGAAGGGAGAGTGGAGCGGATGGGGAAGGGAGGAGGAGGAGGGAGAGGAGGAGAAACAATTAGATCAGGATAGAGCAAACTATTCAGAGGATGCTTCACCAGGAAGGGGCGAGGAGGAGGAGGGTGAGGGAGGTGCCGCCTTCCGAGCAGGCCCTCTCCTTCTCCTTTCCCCCCCCCCTCGCTCGCCGCCGACCGATACACCCCCGCCCCCCAGCGACGAGGACGCGGAGGAGGGCGGAGAGGAGGTGCCCCCGGCCGCCCGGCGGGGCCGCGCAGAGCAGGGGCGCCCTCGGCCTCCGCCTCACCTGCCCCGCGGCGGCGGCGGCGCCTCAGTCCTGCGCCTCGGGCGCCCGGGGGGGGGGAGGAGGAGGAGGAGGAGGAGGAGGAGGAGGAGGAGGAGGAGGAGGAGGAGGAGGAGGAGGAGGAGGAGGAGGAGGAGGAGGAGGAGGAGGAGGAGGAGGAGGAGGAGGAGGAGGAGGAGGAGGAGGAGGAGGAGGAGGAGGAGGAGGAGGAGGAGGAGGAGGAGGAGGAGGAGGAGGAGGAGGAGGGGGCGCGGCAGGCGCGAGGCAGGGCTGAACCGACACGGTGTTGCTCGTTTTCGTTATGTTTTCGTTTTCCCTCGTTTTAGCTTCAACCCGCCTGTACCGCGAAACGAAGTCGAAACGAAAACGGCCCACGGAATCACCAAAGACACCGTGTAGGTCCAGCCCTGCTGGGGGAGGATCGGGGGCGACGACGGGGACGAACAGCTCAGGGGAGAGCAACGGGGCCGAACATACGACCCACCGAATTCCTCAGTTCAGAACTCTGGGCCAGTTTCTGTAATGTTGACGCTGGAGGGGCGAACGCGCTCAGGCAGAAGCTGGGCCAGCTTCTCGACACGTTTTGCCTAGAAACGCTGGCCCGGCTTCTCGCAGGGAAGTCTCTTGATCAGATGCTCCACTGTACCCATCGGTCGGGGACAAACACGAGAAGAAACATGAAGCAGAAGGCGTCGGAAGCAGGTTGGATCTCCGCCCGTCCTGTGAAGAGGAGCGAAGATGGAAACAACCACTCTATCTTTGAAATGGGAAGGCGGCTAAAATAGACTTGGATCTGAGAGTCCAAAAATATCGGGGATCTTCTGACCCGGGTCAATCAAGACCCAGGCCAGTCAGGCCTTGCAGGATCCTGCAATGCTGCAGGATCCTGTGCCCAAGCCTGGGTCAGTGCGCCCCTGGCTCTGCAGGATCCTGCAAGATCTGCCGTTCTGCCTGACCCCCGTTTGCGTTGACCCCCGTCTCTGAAGCCCCGAACATGCCTCTCTGCTTTCAGCGATAGAAGAAGAAACAAGTACATAAACATAAACTGTTGGCGCTCCGCGCGGATTTCTTGGATCCGCAGTGGACCCCCCTCCCTGGCGCGCGGAGCGCGCCAGGGGCTGCGCCTCCGGCGCCGCCGCGGGGGGCCCAGCCTGGATCCCTGAAATCCGGGCGGAGCGCCAAAATTTTATGTCTGTGCGGTTGTTTCTCCTTGGAGAAGATACCTCTATGCTTTCATGAGTAGCGTCTAACCGATTCCCATCCGCAACGGCGTGGCCTGGGCCCCACTGGCCGATCTACCCCCCTAGATTGGGATATGGATCGTTCCCTTCGGGATTCGAGGGGCGTATCCCCAACTGGGGGGATCATTTGGTCGGGGCCTCGAAGGGGATGGGGATGGGGATGGGGATCGGTGAAACGATTCCGATCTACTTGCCGTCACTCGGACGTCCATTCCCCATGTATGTTTCGGTTTCGCGCGTGTTTTTGTTTTGCTCGATGGTTCAAAATGGTTGAAGGGGCCCTGGGACACACAAATAAATACACAAAAATAACCGGATTCCCCATATTTTCCTATATTTTCTGTGTTGTTGTCTTCCCCCCCCACTTCCCATATTTTCCCATCTGTTCTGGGAAATCGACGATTAATTGTGTCTGTGTGTTTCTTTCCCTCCTGAATGGTCCTCGACGGTTCTCGCCGAGACAAAAAATGCACACGTCCGAGCGATGCCAACCAAGCGCAGTGCGCGCGTGCCCCGAGGGGGCCGATGGCCCACTCCTTCGGCGAGGCCCCGGGAGGGACACGTGCCGTGCCCGCACCCGGGGCTCGTGCGCCCCCCCCCCCCCCCCCCCTTTCGTCGTCCCTGCGAAGAGGAGGCGAGGAGGGGGAGGAGGAGGAAGAGGAGGAGGAGGGGGAGGAGGAGGAGAGGAGGAGAATAGGAGGAGGGAGGAGGAGGAGGAGGAGGAGGAGGAGGAGGAGGAAGAATAGGAGGAGGAGAAAGAGGAGGAGGAGGAGGAGAAATAGGAGGAGGAGGAGGGAGGAGGAGAAATAGGAGGAGGAGGAGGAGGAGGGCCCGGGGCCACGGCCTCTCCCGACGCGGAGGGGTCGCGCCGAAGCTGTCCGCAGCGGTGTGCCCCCGAGGGCACCAGCTGGCTCCCACGGGGGCGGCAGCAGGAGTCCCCGGGGAGCCAGGGGGAGAGCGGGCCGTCACGGGGGGGGGGGGGCCGACGAGGGGTGCGGGGGAGAGGGGCGGAGGAGGGGGGAGTGACGAACCAACAACACACACCCATACCCATAGGGGGATCGGAGAGGGCTATGGGTGCGTGTTGTCGGATGGGGGTCCCCGCTCGATCGGGAGCGTTCCCCAGGGTCCGACATTCCGCACCCATACCCATAGCCAGTCCTCCTCCCAACGACCCCCCTAAGGGTATGGGTGCGTGTTGTCCGTTCGTCAGGGAGAGCATGGTCGGCGGCACACATAGGGAGACGAGCTCCATACACCGGCGCTTTTTCCGACCCTGCGCTGAACGCGGTTCCTGGTGTATACGGGATCCTGGTGTATACATTTTGTCGCTGTTTCCCTTGGGAAACGGGGGAGAAGTATACACCACGCCACCCCGACGCCGTCCCCGACCCTCAAAAAGTCGTGGGATTGAAGAAGCAATCCGCCACTGGTAATGTATATGTCCCAGTTTCCGAGGAGGGGGGAGAGCTTTGTCGGCGGCACAAGATCTAGAATGCGAAAGTTCACGAAGGGGGCAGACAGGGGGGGGGGGGGCGTGAACTATATGATGAGATGGAGAGCGGGGAGAACGAAGAGGGGGGAATGCAGGAGCGGAGGAGGAGAACAAGAGGACGATGCGAGCGCGAGGGCGAGGGGGGGCAGGAAGAATGGGAGCCGCCATGGGTCCCTGGTGAAGGAAACCATGCAAGTCAGCGGTACGTCAACACACCATCTCTGCCTGACTACCTACCAGACCACCCCAACCCAACCCGAAGACCCGAATTTCGGGTTGGGGGGGTAAGGGTTCCACATGTGTTTTTTCGATGTTTCCCGACCCCCCCCCACTGGAAATCGAGGGTAAATCTGAGCCTTCGGGTTGGGTTGAGGTGGTTTGGTGGGCGGTGACTGCCAGGCCCCATCATCCCACCCAAGGAAAATGTTTATCACCCCCCTGCCCAACGCCAGCAGAGTTGCCCCAAGCCTGGCGAAGCCTCCTGGGGGCCGGGGGCGTCACAGAGACCTCTGTTTGCCTCTTGGGAAGCTCCGGTGGGGAACTGGAGGCACCTGCGGGGCCTCTGGGGGCCTCTTGGGGCCATCTCGGCACCAACCACACTTGCATACAACGAAAGATCCAGGATTGGGAAGGATTCTGGTGGCCTCCTCTTGGGTCCCACTTGGTCTCCTCTGAGACCATGGTTTCTCTTGGGCCCGTGTTTGGGCTCTCTTGTGAAGAGAGAACAAGCAAAAGACACCACACTTTTGCCTTGGGGCATCTTGTCTTGTGGCCATATTGGGCACACCTGGCGGCTGTCTTGGCGTATCCTGTCTCGTTTTGTCTTGTGTATTGGGCCGTCTTGGGTCGTCTAGGAGGCGCGGGCATGCTGGTCTCATGGCCGGATGGCGACTGGAAAGGCCCGCCCGACTTGGTTCGGAAACGTCCACACTCGGGCGTCCGCTGGAGGCTCCGGGCGTCTTGCCGGCCTCTCAGGCCGTCTTGGAGCCCTTCCTCGGCCGCATTGGGCCGATATTGGGCCGACCTGGAGGCTGTCGTGTCTTGGTTCCTTATCCTGTCTCGTCTTCCCTTGGCTCGCCTGGTCTGCTCTTGTCTCGTCGTCGGGGCCGTCTTGGATACACGCAGGGCCAGGGCAAGGTCGATCCCGCGCCCGTCTCGTCGCCACGGTGCGGCTGGAGGGGTTCGCCCGCCATGTTACAGGAAATCACCCCCGCAAAAAAAAAGGCCTGGCGAGGGGTGGGGGTGGGGGCGAGCAGTGGCGGGATGCCGATGGGGAGAAGGGCGAGGAGCAGAGGAGGAGGAGGAAGACCAGCATTACTCTGCTGGAACGTCAATTGATATATCCGTGACAACTGGGAGATGGTCGGACAAATCGGACAAAAACACGTACGCACCATTAATGGCAGCGTTGGCACTCGCCGTGCCATCAACACCGGCTTCAGATCGCGCCTCGTCAAGCATGTATGCATCGTCCACTGTGCTTCCAGTCCAATGTGTGAACGCAGGGGCTGCGCGACCACCAACATGTGTTAGCGAAGGCGAGGCATCATATGTGCAAACGAAGCCAGCGGCGTGCATGGTCGCGGCGACCCTATCCTCCTCGTGCAGCTTCTGTCTGAGTTTCCGCTTGGCTGCCTTGCCTCACTGAAATCACCAATGACCGGCGTCGCCACGCCACTACTACTACTACTACTACTACTACTACTACTACTACTACTACTACTACTACTACTCCTACTCCTACTCCTACTCCTGCTACTACTACTACTACTACTACTACTATTACTACTACTACTACTACGTTTACTTTTAATTTTACTACTACAAATACTACTACTACTACTACTACTACTACTACTACTACTACTACTACTACTACTACTACTACTACTACTACTACTACTACTACTACTACTACTACTACTACTACTACTACTACTACTACTACTACTACTACTACTACTACTACTACTACTACTACTACTACTACTACTACTACTACTACTACTACTACTACTACTACTACTACTACTACTACTACTACTACTACTACTACTACTACTAGTACTAGTACTACTACTACTACCTACTACTACTACGACGACTACTACTACTACTACTTCTACACTACTACTACCACCACTACTACTACTACTACTACTACTACTACTGCTACTACTACTACTACTACTACTACTACTACTACGACTACTTCTACTACTACTACTACTACTACTACTACTACTACTACTACTACTACTACTACTACGATTACGACTACTACGACTACGACTACTACTACTACTACGACGACGACGACGACTACGACTACTACTACTACTACTACTACTACTACTACTACTACTACGGCTATGACGACGAATACTTCAACTGGAAAAACTGCCACGGCTACCACGACTACTACGACTACTACTACCTACTACGTACTACGTGCTACGTACTACGTATTACGTACCACGCACTATGTACAACGTACCACATACCATGTACTACGTAATACGTACTACTACGTACTACAACAACAACAACTACTACTACAACTACTACAACTACTACAACTACTACAACTACTACAACTACTACAACAACTACTACTACGACTACCACCGCCACCACCACCACCACCATCGCCACCACCACCACCACCACCACCACTACTACTACAACTACTACGACTACTACGACTACTACTACTACTACTACTACTACTATTACTACTACAACTACTACTACTACTACTACTACTACTACTACTACTACTACTACTACAACTACTACTACTACTACGACTACTACTACTACTACGGCTACGACTACGACTACGACTACTACTACGACTACTACGACTACTACGACGACTACTACTACTACTACTACTACTACTGCTAGTACCGCTCCACGTCCACCGGACCAGTCGTACACCGTACGTCCATACGTCTGTGCATGCGACTCGCCAGGACAAAAAGTTTATTCACGCAGAACCCTGAACTTCATTTGATCCCCCAGGGATCACTCTCAGGGGCACAGGGTTAGTCTCTCAACGTGTCTTGGACATCACGAAACAATGGCCAGCTCCCCCACACGCAACGGGGCGCACGAAAAGGCCATCTTTAGCAAAGGGTCAGGGATATGCTTGGGCGTCGCAAGGCGAACTTGCTCATTGCACAATGCTGGGTCGGAGTGCAACCAGAATGCTCCCAGGATAGGTGGCCCCATAGTCGCCGAGAGCCGCCTCACGGATCCTCTTGTCAACAGAACTTAGTTGTTTCATTCTTGCCCCTTGGGGAGCTCAATGGGGCCTCCAGCCCATGTTCGTACCGCCTTGGGCCCCTCCATGGACCCTTGGAAAAGACCCCAAAGAGGCGCTATCGCACATATCGCCACGGCCGCGCGACGTTCGCCACAGCGTGTCTGCGCAGCTTTCCGAGGCGCGGTGACGGGTATGCGCTATAGCGCAACTGGATATATCCCAAGCGTTGTGCTCCAAACTCGGCCGTGTGGTTGGCTCTCAATGGCGATCTTGGTCACTAGATGTTTTCCAACTGCGCGCCGCTGATGTTCAGAATTTCTGCTGCAATTCCATATGAACACGCCATGTGAATGAGCCATCCCCCCGTTCTGCCGCACGTACTGTTTCACCGTGGCGCGCGCGTGTATAGCACGCTGCCGATTGCCACCGCCTGCGCCCTTCATGGGCTCGCCTTCTGGCGCACGGGCTTAACCTTGACCTTGTGCCCCCAACTGCTGACAGCTGCACCTCCACGTAAGCAGCAGCTCGTGGAGCTGTGCCACACGCCTACGCCCGCTCGGGTGCTAAGGTAAACTGCTCCTCGTGCAAGACGGGTAACCTGGTAGCCAGCAGATTGGGACTACCGTTGGAAGGCGGACTGCATGACCTTCGACGATAGCCAAAGCCCTGCTGACGAAGACGTGCGTTCAGGAGTCGCATTCGCAGATCCAACTCAGCCACTCCATGCTTCTCGAAGTGCTCCTTGCACTTTGGTGGCATCCAGTCGATCGTTTCCTGTAGGCAAACAGTGTCTGGATTGACACACTCAATCACATCGGCCACGAGGTCGGGGTCGATGCGCCTCAGGGAGCCCACTGAAGCACTACCGTCGGACCCGCAAGCATGTTGATGTTCCAGGTTATGACGCGAAGCTGCGCACGACCGCCCCTGGTGTACGAAGCCTGGCGAATCAGAGGCACATGCGCGGAGCACGACGGTACACCGCCCTGTAATTTCTGGATGTCATTCACGTGCAGCCTGTTCATGATTGACCTATCAGCGATCAGTGCAGGATCTGTCATGGCGCGGCTGATGTAGAACGATCGCCACGGACCCTTCTCTTGCAAGGAGGCAGAGACAACTCTTGCCTCAGTGCCTACCGCTGTTCCGAGCACGGCGCTTGCCCAGACATGCGCACGGCGATGAGCATTGAGCGCCATGCCAAACAAAGTGCCCGCCCTCACAGCAGGAATCCTCCGAATCCCCGCTGGGGGCGCTGTGAAGAAAAAGGCGTGCAAGTTTTGTTGGCTGTCAACTCCTCTACTCTGTCCCCCTCCCTGGGGATCAAAGTCCCGAATGGGGGAGTCTCCCTTTGGTCTGAGAGGCACCCAGAATTCAACGCCACGCGTGAAGGCCCCTCGAATGGCCCAAGATGGCTGCACCCTGGCATCAGATAGCACAGGTGGCTTCAACAACTGCACAAGATGGCCTCCACGACGGCAACGTGGCGCACACAGTGGCCAGGAAGCCTCCAAGGAAACCTAAGGGAGGCTAACGGCATTGGGAAACCTGCCGCCTTTAGATATTGATTGTGGTGTCCTAGCTTCTGCTCCTGTCTGGGCTTCACAAGCTTTGAGATGACTCCAAAGTGGCCCAAGAGGTCCTTAGGTAAGTCCAAGATGGGACCAGGAGGTGCCCAAGAGCAGCCGAACAGGCGTCCCCCCCAAAACCCGCACAGAACTCTGAGAAGACTCTCGCAAACCTCGAGGAAGCTTCCACCCAACCGGCGAGGAAAGGCAACGACAACACACAGACAACAGCTTGAGAAGTGCACAAGAAAGCACCAAGGGAGTGTCGTCACCAACAGAAAGCCCAAGAACGCCTGAACATGTTCCGAGCTCGCCAAAGAGGGCCCAAAAATTCCGACAAGTGTGGACACACACGCATGGATGCCACAGGACATAGCCAAATCGAGCACCCAAGCAGCGTAGGAGGCCCACTGATTCGGAGGTTCCGGTTCCTCCCTCACCTTTCTACCCCCAAGGCGCCTGAACAACCTAGGACATAGTCACGGCCCCCCTCTTATTGGGCTGATCGGGATGGTGTATGCATCAGGGATCTTCAAAGAAGACACAGCCGCTTGATGCGACAGCCGAAGCGTCTACGGACGAGAAATACGAAGAATATGCTGATGAGGTCAGACGCATTGGATAATCATCGGCGCCGAGCTATATGATGTGCCTTTTGCTCACACTGCCTCTGGCCCTACCCAGCGCGTAAAACACTTATTGCGCAATTCGTGGCATGATACTGCGACGAACTCCTGAGGACACCTGGGGCCGTTGCTTGGGCGTTACCACCCAATATATTTCCACAACCTCGAACCGCGTATCGGACTCATGTATGAAGAACGGAAGACTGCCACATAGATGCAACATCGTGCGGCCGTCGACGACAGCCGTAAGGGGCTCATCATCGGACACTAAACAGAAATGCGCTTCTAGCCCTCCTCCCCCTTGCCCCCCCGCGCCGTCCTCTTCTCGTTTCTAACTCCTCCTCGCGCCCCTTTCTTCCCCTGACACGCCCCCGACCTCATCGTGCTCCCAATCTTCCTCCCCATCCGCCTCACACTCCCTCCCGTTCTCCTGCTCGTTTCGTCGTTTTCCTCCTCCACCTCCCGCCTCTCTTTCTCCTCCTCCTCCTCCTCCTCCTCCTCCTCCTCCTCCTCCTCCTCCTCCTCCTCTTCCTCGCTTGCTCGTTGTCACTTCCTCCTTCTCCCTCCTCTTCCTCCTTCTCCTCCTCCTGCTCCTCCTTCCTCCTCCTCCTCCTCGCTTGCTCGTTGTCACTTCCTCCTTCTCCCTCCTCCTCCTCCTCCTCCTCCTTCTGCTCCGCGTTCCTCTCTTCCTCCTCCTCCTCCTCCTCCTCCTCCTCCACCCCTCTGCTCCTCCTCCCCTCCTCCTCCTCCTCCTCCTCCTCCACCCTCTGCTCCTCCTCCTCCTCCTCCTCCTCCTCCTCCTCCTCCTCCTCCGCCCCCCCTCGTCTCCTCGCACCCCCCGCGCCGCCCGCCTCGTCCGCCACCGGCCACCAGTCGGCCCGGGGCGGGCCCCGGCTCCACCGGGCGCTGGCGGCCGCGGCGACCAGGAAGGCGAAGGGGGACCCGCCGTCGGAGCCGTCGCGCCTCGGCGCAGGAGGCGGGGGGGAGGGGGAGGGGGAGGGGGAGGGGGAGGGGAGGGGGAGGAGGAGGAGGAGGAGGAGGAGGAGGAGGAGGAGGAGGAGGAGGAGGAGGAGGAGGAGGAGGAGGAGGAGGAGGAGGAGCAGGAGGAGGGAGGAGGAGGAGGAGGAGGAAGGAGGAGGAGGAGGAGGAGGAGGGATCGGCGGTAGGGGCCCTGACAGCGAAAGTCCACGGTCCCGGGCGGGGAATGGCGAGCAGGCCCCCGGCGGCGATCGGTGGGCGAATGGGGGTCGATGCATCCCTCCCCCCCCTGAGCATATCCCCCCCCCTAACCTCTTCCTCCACCCCGTTTCTGTTACCGGAGTCTCTCGTCGATCAGCCAAGGTCATCGAGTGTGAAGCTTCCCTGGAGTAAGAGAGTTGGACTGAGGGTGACAGTTCATCTTTGAATTAGCTCACCACCGGAAAGCAGGACGTCAAAATGGTCAAACGCCTCGTCGGTTCAGCCCGCGGAGTTTTGAACAATGACCGCATCCAAGCTTCCTTATCGTAGACACTTCTGCGAAGAACGTTGATCAACCGTGCACGTTCTTCAAGCGTGCACTTCTAAAACGATGTCTAACGTGGGCTTTCTAGACGATCACGCTTCGAGACGGAAGGCGCCAAGAGATCGAGCCCAACCTGCGACTGGGGCAGCGCTGGCCCTCCACGCAACGACGTGTAGGTCCCTCGCGCAGGCTTCCAACAAGATTGCGGCGGGCAACCGGTGTAGTGAGGAGGAGGAGGAGGAGAAGGAGGAGGAGGAGGAGGAGAAGGAGGAGGAGGAGGAGGAGGGAGAGGAGGAGGAGGAGGAGGCGGAGGAGGAGGAGGAGGAGGAGGAGGGCAGCCGGTGCAGTCTCCTCATGTTCTCCGCCTTGCCACACCGAAGCGGAACTGCACGTCATGTGTCCGGACGTGCCGTGGCCAAGGTACATCGAGGAGCACGCGCGCCGTGTGTTCAAAATGCAGTTTCAAGCTCTCACGCTCTCGCGAATGACTCTGCTCCTGACTCCCTGCCTGTAACCAGAGAGGTGGAGCCGAGCGGTCTGACAGTCGGACCTAGACTATAATACATAATAACATCCATCAAGAACGTGGGACCGTCCGTCGGCAAACGCAAAGAGAACATCCAAGGGTACCCTCCCCAGGATGCACAAGGCACAAGGACATCCAGCAAACACGAATAACACTAGAGTACCCTGCACAAACCGACCTCGATTTGATACCTCGGTCCGACTGCACACCGTCCCTGGGTGCATGGCTGAAATGATGTTCCGCGGTCTGGATTATTGTTGCTGATCTTGTTCTTCGTCATCACCTGTCACCCGCCCGCGACCCAACCAACGACCCGCCCTCGACCCACCCGCGACCCATCCTCGATCCACTCGCGACTCACCTGCGATCCACCTACAATATCTTGGCAAGAAAAGAACGCCTGCGGCGGTCTCTTGGAATCACGTATTACACACTCGGCGCCTGCGATGGGCTTCTTCACATTTCCCTCTGCCTCGATAACTGCCGACGACCCTCCACCCCCTCGCCCGTATCCGCAACTGCGGGGGCGTGATATATATATATATATATATATATATATATATATATATATATATATATATATATATCCAGCACCGGCGTTCTGTCCAAACACCAGCGTTCTGCACCACCGGATCGGAGCGCTGCGCACGCCGCCCGCGACACATGCCATATGTGATGGGCATGTTTTCCACCGCCACCACCATGAGTTCGAGGGGGAGGAGGTCCTACTCCTTCCCCCTCTAACTTATGGTGGTGGTGGTGGAAAACAGGCCCATCAATATGGGAATGTGCCGAAGGGAGCTTGGGTGGGAGCACGCTGCGCCGGGAAACGGCTTCACAGTTGCACGCCCTTGCTTCCAGAAGCGGCGTGGGGCGGCGCCGCCGCGTGCGCAGCTGCTCCCGCGTGCCCGGCACTGCTCTCCGCACGCAGGACGGGAGAGGGCTGCGCGCGCGCGCGCGGCGGCTCCGGCCTCTCCCTCCTCAGACTGTGCTGCCCAAGGCCGCCGCACTTGGCGGCTCCCGCGTCCTCCCGCCCTGCGCGTTCGCCGTGCCGGAGATGGGCCTGGGCCGCTGCAGGCGCCGCGGCTCCCCACCTCTCCCGCACCGCGTGCGTCGGCCTCCGCGCGCGCGGCGGCCCCCGCCTCTCCCGCAGCGTGCTCCCCCGCGCTGCATGGGCCAGAGCGGCAGCGCACGCGGCGGCTCCCGCCTCTCCACCTTCTTCCGCAGGAGCGGCGCGTGGTCTTGGCCAGAGCAGAAGGTGCACGGCTTCGGTTCCCAAGACAATACTGGCTCGATGCCAGCACTGAAAGCTCACCGCCTGAATTCCTAAGTCGGCGCTTTTCGAAGAAGGTCAAAGTCCAACGTGGGCTGCTTGAGTTCCCCACAGCGGCGCTGTTCCACTCGAGGGCCAACAGCGACCCCATTGAACTCTCAGGCCAGCGGTTTCCCAAACAGGCGC
>CAUYUJ010017338.1:117500-262500 GCA_963575745.1 Prorocentrum cordatum
TGGGGGCCCGAAGAAGCTTGCGGCTGCAAGGTCTTTCCCATCCACCTCTACAATCCAGGAAGACATGGTCGAGCAGTGAACAAATCTTCAGGCTGCAGTGCGTCGTGTACGTCAGCAGTCTGCGCATCCTGCTCGCGATGCTTCTGCTGCCCCATGGACGGCGCCTCGACAACTCTGCCATCGCCAGCAACTTTGCGTCGCGGATTCACCGCCTGCTGCGCGTGGGCTCGAATAGCGGGAAGGCGCCGCAGCCGCGCCGCCCCCGCCTCGATCTTTCTCCAAGGGAAAGACAGCCCCATGTGGTGCCACGTTCCTGATGAGCCTCTCGGCTTCGCCGCGACACTGCCCGTCGGATGCGCGCGCGTCCCTTATCCCTGGCGCCGCGCCCGGTCCTACTTCGACCGGGCCAGGCGGGGGCGCGGGTCAGGCCCGCGCAGCCGAGAGCGACGCGTCTGCAAATCCAGGCGGAAAGAGTGATGGTCAGGCCAGGGGCCCATCCGGCCAGGGGCGACGGCCTCGCTGTTCTCTGGGGCGTCGTGCCAACGAGTTGACATCGACACTGCGGGTCGCTGCGGCATGATCGACGGCCCAGCACGTCGCCGCATAGGGCGTCACGGACCACCGCGTGTCCAGCGGCGGCTGCGCAGCCGGGAGCAGCCGCGTCGACGGCGCGGCGCCGATGCCCCGCGGTGCGCATGGGCGATTACTCGGAAACGGGCGCAACATCATCGGGCAGAACGGGATCGACTTGAGCGAAGGACCTTGGGGGGGGGAGCCACCGCGGCGCAAAACATCTGAGAGCTGAAGGCCCCCTTCCAGGAGGAGTGGGGAGTGGGTGGCGGGAGGATGGGCTGAGGAACTGCAGAGGGGGGAGGAGGGCCATGGAAGAACAGAATACGGCATGAGCATGATTGCCCGGAATTCCGCGCGGATGTTTATTTCCGCACGGTGTTCGGAAATATTCCGCGCATGCAGTTTTGTGACTCCTCTGGATCAGGGGCAACGTGAAGGGGAGCTAGGCACAGGGAAAACGCATCGACTCCCAATCACCCATTGTTTGCCGCCTGGGGCCTGATGGATAGCCCATCCTTCCCAGGAGCGCACATTTTAGCCATCGGGGGCCTCTCCGCGATGCATTGCCAATTCTGGCTCAATGTGCGACCCTCCTGCCCGCAGCAGTCTCGCTCTGCGGGGCTCAGCCGCGGCGCGCACTGGGAAAGCCCAACTTGCCTCCTGCCGCAGCATCGGCACCGCGATGGGAGGCTGTCCCATTCCTGCGCATCAGCAGGAAGGGGAAGAGGACTCAGGGCATGCTTGGCCCACGCGTTCTTCCAAGTTCCCAGAGCTTGGTTGGCCATGATACGGGGGTGGGCCTCAGCGACGAGGCCGGCGACCTCCTGGCGAGCGCGAATTTCAGCGGCAGCGCGAGCTACGCCAACGCCGCCTTTCGAAAAGGCTACGCGGGCCCACCGCCTCCAGGCCGACTCCCTGCCCCGACGATCCGCGGCCAGAAACTCTTCGGCATGGCCGATGATCGCATCCAGCATGTCGCCCAAGTCGGGCCCCGCCAGCGCGGTGACCCCTTTTGGCGGAGAAGGCCCGGTAGGAGACGCCCAGGCGCTGAAAGACCGGTCGTTTTGCGCCACCTCTGGGCGGCTTGTCGGGCCAAACCCTGCGCGCGGCCACCGTCCTCCTAGACGCGATGAAGTGCTTCGGCTTGGCCAGCCCGTGGGCCTTACCACGGGGAGCCCGAGAACTTGGTCGCCCGCTGCGGTCGCTTTGGGCGCTGCTAGACTTTTACAAGCCGTCGGGCCGCACCATGGCCTTCGGCTGCTTGTTCGGCCCCTTCGTCGCACGCCTCTACCTCCCGACTTAGTCCCCCTCTCACGTGACGCACTGCTTGCCGTGGTAGCATTTCCGTGAACCTTGCTCTCGGTCCTCATGGCGCGCATGGGCGGCGTTCGCTTGAACAAGGCTTCGCGATCGTTTCCACCTCACCTCACCCCCCTCCCATCCCCCACGCCCCCCATTCCCCCTCCCCCCCGCCTCCTTTCCTCTCCGTCACTCCTCTCTTCTTCCTCCTCTCACCCCCGCGTCCTCCCTCTCCTCTCCTCTCCTCTCCTCCACTTCCATCGCCCCCCCTCCCCCTCCTCGGCCCCTCGCGTCGCTGGTCCTTTCGCGCGATGGCGACCTGGCTCCCGAGTCCCCTCCTTGTCCGGAGCCCCCGCCCCCGCTTCCCCTCGCTCGCCCCTCTTCGGACCTCCCCGCCCCCACAAGGGCATCCGACGACGTCGGGGTTGCTCCGCCACGTGGCTCCTCAGAAGCCCCCGGGCCTCTTCCCGGGGACTCCTCTCTCGCACTGGGGGCTTGGGGCCCGTGTGCGACGGCCTTTTTCCTGGCATATTTATGTCTCCCATGTGGATACAAGTAGTTTGTCCGAGGTTTATAAGTAATTTATAAAAGCTATATAAATCGTCTACATATGGTTTAGCTATCTCCAATTTCCTTGCTGAACTATGCAAAACCCAAAAGTCATCTCAGTGGGGGCCCGTGTGCGACGGCCCCGAGGCCCTGCAAGGGCCCCCAGAGGCCGCAAGCTGCCAAGAATATGCCACGCCGTGGTTCTTCCAGAGCGCGGGGCTGGCAAGCCCCAAGAATCGGTCCCTGGACCCCTCCCGGGGTCCAAGAGCACTAGTTTTCCGAGCTGCGCCCAGCCTCGGTGACGAGGGACCCCCCCCCCGAGGCCTCCCACCTCTCCACCGACCCTCCCCTGATTCGGGGCCCCAAAAACGTGTGGTGACGGACAGCGAGGCGAGGTGACCTCGGAATCCCAAACGACCCAGTCGCGCGGTCCGTCACCGCACCGTTTGGGAACCTCGGAGGCCCCGGTCGCCCGAGACGCCTCCGGAGAACGACCCGAGTCTCACAACCGCGCGGTGACCCCCAATCCCCACTGCCTCACAACGCGGTGTGGTCACAACACCGTCTGGGGGCCTCCGACCCAGAGAGGGAGCTCGAGAAAGGCCAGAAGAACGCCAGCGAGAGCAGGTGGAGCAGGACGAGGACGAGCAGAACGAGCACGGTGTGCAGGGCAAGGAATGACGGGGCCGCAGCCCCCAGAGGCTATCTGCCTCTCAACTGGCCCTCCTCTGGGTCAACTCGTCGTCCCCGTCGTCGTCGTCGTCGCCGCCGTCGTCGTCGTGGTCGTCGTCATTCTCATTATCATCATCGTCGTCGCCTACGACTCTGGACTCTGGACCCTCCCCCCCGAGGCAGCCGCGCCGCGGCGCTCTGTTCTTGGACCCTCGGCCTGACACCCCGCGGATCGTTCAGCCCTGAGCGACCACGGCTTTGGACGCCCGAAATGGGTACGGAAAAAATTATCCTGGCGAAGGACCCAACCTTATGCAAACGTGAATACCGCAGGGCAGGTGGGACGAAGCAAGAGGAATTCTCTATGGGGTCACGATCCTCGTGAGGGGTGTGCCGAAATGGCCCGAGGTCGCCATGCGAACGCTGCCACTGGCGCCTTCGGTGGAGCTCCCTTATGGGGCGGAAAAAAAATCCACAATGCCCAACAACACATGTTGTCCCAAACCAACAGCGGCCGCTGTTGGGCAGGCAGGCCGCGGCGGCGTGGACCGCGAGTCCTGCTCGAAATGAACAGGACCTGCTGTCGGGAATTGTACCCACTCTTTCCGTACCCATTTCGTTCGTGCCGAAACAGCTCTCCGATAGGACAGCTCCTTCGCTGTCGGCCACGCCTGGGCCACTGGCAGCACCCAACCTCTTGAACACGAACGCCCGCACCATTTTGGAGTCCCGAAACTGGCGGTGACAAACAGTGCGGTGACCTCGAAATCCCCCAAGACCTCACCGCACGGTCCGTCACCGCACGGTCTCGGGACCCCGGATGCCCCCGTCGCCCGAGACGTCCTCGGAGAACGACCCGAGCCCCAAAACCGTGTGGGGACCCCGCAGTCCCCACCGACTCCCCGCACGGCGCCGTCCCCCCCCCGCTTGGGGGCCCCCCCGAACCATCATAGGGGCCGCCGCCCGCGGCCGCGCGGCGCACGCCTGCCGCCCCCCTCGGCTGGCCCTCCTCGGAGCCCTCCCGCGCCCCCCCCCCCGAGAGGAGGAGGAGGAGGAGGAGGAGGAGGAGGAGAGGAGGAGAGGAGGAGGAGGAGGAGAGGAGGAGGAGGAAGAGGAGGAGGAGGAGGGTAGGAGGAGGAGGAGGATGGAGGAGGAGGATGACGAGGAGGAGGAGAGGGAGGAGGAGGAGGAGGAGGGTGGAGGCCCCCCCCGGCTGGCCCTCCTCGGAGCCCTCCCGCGCCCCCCCCTCGAGAGAGGCGGCCGCGCCTCGGCGCTCCGCTCCCCAGCCGGAAGGCGAACGGGCCGGCGCCGCAGCGCGCGGCCGGCGCCGGGGCGGCCCGCCGCCTGCCCGCGCGGCGCGGCGGCGGCGGCGGGCGCGGGGGGCAGCGGGGGGCGGGGGGGGCGACGAGGGCAAGGCCCCCCCCCCGCCGCGCTCCGCCGCGCCGCCGCCGTGGAGGCGGCGCCCGCCCTCCTCCTCCTCCTCCTCCGCCTCCTCCTCCTCCTCCTCCTCCTCCTCCTCCTTCTGTACCCTCGCCCTCTTTGGTCCCTGCCCCTGGTTCCTGCGGGTGCTTCAGATCCGTTCCGCCCAGCCTGTGGGAGCCCTGCAAGAAGAGCTGCGGCGATGGCGAAGTATTGGCCTACGTCGATATCGAGATTGGGCCTCCTGGGGCTCTCTCGTCGGCACGGATGGATTGCCCTCCAAATCCTGGCCAGAACGCACCCCATAGGACAGGGGTCGATTTGGGCCGGCATGCGCGCGATGACATGCAGACCGACATGTTCGGCTCGACATGTTGCCTCGATTTCTGCGTCTAAGGGCGGTTTTCAGCCCTGGGGGGATGAAACAGATACTCAGTTTACCGAGGAACCGCATGCTTGAAGATGTTTGGGCCTCGGGAGGTCTCCACCAGTGGTGATACCCCAAATCACGCTGGAGATATTGCATCAATTCCGATTCCAGGCTAAAGTACCATAAGCCAGTCCTGGGGAAGGGGTCAAGAGCTCCAGGCGCCAGCGACTCGAAGGTTTGGGAGTGGACACCCGAGGCCTCCCGATGATCCAAAGGTGGCCCTAGGGGGCCCTACGAGGGGCCGAAGAGGACGGCAAGAGGGGCCCAAGAGCTCCAAAAAGGCGGACCACGAACGGACTCCATGCGAGTGCAGTTGGGGAGTCCGCCGAGGGAAGCAGAAGGATGAACGCTTCCCCCTCCTCCTCCTCCTCCTCCTCCTCCTCCTCCTCCTCCTCCTCCTCTTTTTCGACCCCTGTCCCTTCTCCTCTTCCTCCTCTCCCGCTGGCGAAGGGAGGAAAGGATGGATGGGGAGGCGAGGGAAGATAGGGAAGAAAAGGAAGGCAGAGGGGCGAGGTGTGAGAGGGAGGATGATGATGATGCTGCTGATGCTGCTGCTGCTGCTGCTGCTGCTGATGATGATGATGATGATGATGATGATGATGATGATGGTGATGACGATGACGATGATGATGAGGATGACGATGTTGATGACGATGATGATGCTGATGATGCTGATGATGCTGATGCTGACGAGGATGAGGATGATGATGGTGATGCTGATGATGATGATGATGATGATGATGATGATGAGGAGGAGGAGGGAGGAGGAGAGGAAGGAGGAGGAGAGGAGGAGGAGGAGGGGGGAGGGGGAGGGGGGGAGGAGGAGGAGGGAGGTGGAGGAGGAGAGGAGATGAGGAGGAGGAGGAGGAGGAGGAGGCGAAGCGGCAGTGTTTGAAGACTCCATTGCCGTCAGTGCCTCAGTACCTCAGGAGGAGGCGAAGGAGGAGAGAGGGGGAGGAGGACTACCTGCTGTGTTGCATACGCGCGCCCACACAAGAGGGGAGTAGGGAAGGGAATAAGGATTTAGGAGAAAAAAAACTGAAAGAGGGCGTGTACGGAGAAGGACGACGTTGGAAAAGGGAAGGGGGGAAGGGAGGGGATGGAAAACGGGGGATGGCGGAGGGAGGCGGGGAGAAAGGTACATAGAGTAGGGTATGGGAGGGAGGCGGCGGGAGGAAGGGACGGGAGGATGCACGATGACGGCGACAATTACGGCGACTCTGAAGAGCAAAGAGGGGACAACTGCTGCTCGCATGTTCCCTATGTTCGTGCTCGCACGAGACCAGCTCCGATACATACTTACATGCGGGGCCCCGTGCATCATGAGGAAGAGGGGCCCGAGCGGCTTTCCTGCGCTGTCCCGAGGGGTTCAGCTGTACGGATTATCGTTCTGCTTTTGCTCTCCACTGGAGCAAAAGACAAAGAGGACCATGACCCAGACTGAACGCCGAAACGTCGGTGCCAATACCGCTCATCGTCCACCTTAGTGATCTTCAATTCGTGGACCACCCTCGAGAACTGGCGAAGGCTGGCATGGACCACGATCAAGATCGGCGTCGACAAGACCCTACTCAGTAGGGTATCTGAACAGTAACTGACGAGCGAACAAAACACAGCCATACCCACGGGGGGGCCGGAAGGAGGAGGGCTGGCTATGGGTACGGGTGCGGGTTGTCGGACGCCGGGGAAACTCCCGTTCGAGCGGTGCCTACATCCGACAACACGCACCCATAGCCTTAGGTCGGGCATGTCCTCCTACAGGCGGATTTCGGGCGAAAAAAAAAGTCCAAAAATATGCCAAACATAAACAGGAATAATAAAAAATCGTCCCCACACTATTTCTGACTATTTTTGAAAATTCCTTCTGTAGAAGGACGTGCCCGACTCATCCATAGTCCCTACGCCACCCTGTGGGTAGCGGTGTGTGTGTGTGTGTGTGTATTGTTTCCTACGGCAGCTTGGTCACGGCCATGGTGCTTTCGTCGCCCGCGACCTGCCGATGGCCCGCCCGCCACCCGCTTCCGCCGCGGAGCCCGCGCTCCCCGCGACCCGCGCCCAACGACCGGTCCGCGCACCGCCCGCGCCCCGCCTGCGAGGCGCTCGCGGACCGACAGGAGCCACGCGCCAGCCTGAACACCTTCGACGAGGAAACATGTTTTGCCGTCGGCGGCGAGGCCGAGGCAGTCCGCTCCAGCGTGTGGCTCTTCGGGGCACGCGGGCGGCGACTCGTCCGGCGTGCAGGAGGGAGGAAAGAAGACGGGGGCGGCGACGAGAACGCATGTCACACGCACGGTTGACGCGTCAAACACCTCCAGCACCTGCCACGGGCAGAGCACGCCCGCATCGCGCCGGGGGGGGGCATCATAATACGCGCACGCGGCTGGCTGGTTCCTGTTCCAGCTCTCCCGCTGAGAGATCAGCTGCGCTCGTGCAGGGACAGCAAGCAACACCAACGACATCGAGGACAAACCCTGGAGGATGTCTTGCGCATGCTAACAATCGTCAGGCCACCGAAACTAAATTAGTCAGGTCGATGGTGGCGCCCCAGGCGGCCGAGTGGACCACAACCAGAACCAAAGTGTTCATTTCGAGGATGGCGGGCTCTCCCCGTGGTTGTGGTTCTTTATTGTGCCCGAAGCTCGGTTTCATCCTCGCTTGCGACGCGGCCCGCGCGCCCTCGGAGGAAGCATCGTCGCCCGAGGCGGGCTGTTGCCCGTGGCACTGCCGCACCGCGCCCGCGCGCTCTCACGCAACGCGCGTTCCACTACAACGTTCTCGGCCGCATACCCGGCGGCATCCGAGAGGGGGCGTCCAAGAGAGAGGTTTGTGAATCATGGCTCGAGGCATGTGCGCGGACGAGGGGGGGGGGACCAGGGGACGTACTTAAAGAAGAGGGAGACATGAGACCCGGAGAGATTTCATGGCCCAAGCCATGATACCCAACCCCCTAGATATAGTCCACTCTTGGCAACCCCTGATTCACGTTCGATCTGTGACTGAGCATGTTGCCCGAATCTTCTACCCATCAGCAAGACAGTTGCAGTGGTGCCCCCTCGTCGGCACCGCTGGCCGTTAGTGGGTCGAAGCTGCACGCCACGCGCATGTCCATACAGCATGCCCGCTGTGAATGTGGGATGCACTCAGCGACGCGCCTCCTCGGCGGCGACGTCGAAGTAAACCTGGCAGTCCGCTCTGAACGCTTCGTGCCTGCACGCCGAAGGGACACATCCAAGAAGCCTCGGATGCCTCGGGGTCGTCCAAGAGGGGGGCGCCAAGGGAGGGGGGTCGCAGATCTCAGCCCGAGGCAGGTGCTCGGGCGAGGTGGGGGACCAGGGGACGTGTCCAAAGAAGCTGGGCGTCGTTGAATGGAGGGGGCGGTAAATGGGGGGTGTTGCTGGAAGTACTGCTGGCCCGAGGTACCCCCAAGACTCTCGGGGTGGCCCAGGCGGCCTCCAGGGCACCCCTCACGAGGCCCCGGGGGCCCCAGGGGCCCCACACTGGCGCGAAAAGCTGGGGGCACCTCGGGCCAGGGGGCACTTCTAGCAACACGCGAAGATGGGGGGAGAGAGAGAAAGGTGCCCTTCTCGGGCCCGAAAGGCCACCTCTCTGGGCCCTGAGAGGGCCCCTTTCGGGGCCCTGAAGGGCCCCTCTGCTGCGGCCCTCGCCGCCCCCCCATTGATCGCCCCCCTCCCCATTTACCGCGGCCGAAATAACAATGGGGCCATAAGATCCGGGGAGATCTCATGCCCCTGGTCGTCCCCGCTCTTGGCCGCCCCCGAATGCTGCTTGGCGGCACTGTGCCACCCGGGACTCGTGACCATGCCGTGCTCGTCGGGCGTGGAGCCGCGATCCTGGCAGACAGCCAGCGGCGGGCGCCTGGCCCTGCGGGTGTTCCCTGGTCGCTGGCCAGCGCCGCGGGCAGTGGCCGGTGGCGTACTGGGACCCAGCGCACTTCGCAGAAGCGGGAGGGAGAACGACAAGGGGGGGGCCAGCTCAGGGGGGCCAAACATCGAGCGTGAATCGGTGATACATCCCCGACAGATCGGCAATAGGCTCTCGATAGCGTAGCCGCACGTTCCTGGGCGGGGTAGGTCATCTGGCCCCTATCGGTTATGAGTGGGCGCTGTGGGGTCGCTGCATTCCTCCCCGAGCCTAACCCCCACTATCGCTGCCACCGAGAGCCTGGCGCGCATTGCAGAGACACGGCGTGTCCTGGCGGAGGCGGCTGTGCCACTCGCTGCTGGGCTCAGCCGCGGCGTCACAAAGCGGTCGATGGGCCTGCGCGTGCATGGGCGCTGGCCGGTCGGTCTCTGTCTGGCCATCGCTCGCTCTGCCCCCGTCAGAGCAGCCTGGGTACCAAGGCGAGGGACGCGAAGGAAGGCAACGGTGGTGAGAGGGGGCTGCGGAGGAGGGGGGAGGGTCAGGAGGAGGAGGAGGAGGGGGAGGAGGGAGGTCAGGGGGAGAAGGAGGAGGAGGGAGGAGGGAGGAGGAGGAGGGAAAGTAGGAATAGGGGAGGGGGAGGGAGGAGGGAGAGGGAGGAAGGGAGTGGAGAGGAGGAGAGGAGGAGGAGGAGGAGGAGGGGGGGGGGGAAGGAAGAGGAGGGAGGAGGGGAGGGAGGGGGAGGGGAAGGAGGAGGTAGGGAGGGGGGGAGGGGGAGGGAGGATTGAGGAGGAGGCAGGAGGAGGAGGAGGAGGAGGAGGCAGGAGGAGGAGGAGGAGGGAGAGAACGAGGAAGGGGAGGAGGGCGATCAGATAAGGGAGGAGAGCGATAGCAGACGGAGGAGCATGATAAGGGTGAGGAGAGAAAGAAAGGACAGGCAAATAAAGGAGAGGGATCGCAGGACGCATCGGAAGTCTACACCGTGATCTCAGGGGACGCACCGGAGCACTCCATTCGAAGATCTCCCAGGAGGAGGCCTCGTCCCTGGTGCGCTTCAGCAGCCGCATGGCGGAGGCGACCAGCGCGACGAAGCCAGTGCCCTGGACGTCGGCGGAGTCGGGCTTCATGTCCAGGTCCTGATCGGCCTGGGCCACGGAAGGGGCGGAGAAAGGATGCTCCTCCACCTCCTCCGTGGTCACCTCCTCCACGGTCCTCCTCTTCCTCACCCTGCTCCTTCTCTCATGCGTGTGCGCCTAAGTACGTGATGCTGGTGGCGCTGGAGGCCAAAGCCTGGGCCGGACGGCAACTGGGAGGGGGCTGGCGGCTCCGCAGGTGCTCTCGCTCGAGTGGTCCACTGCTTCGTCGAGCTGGACCTCCAGCTACAACGTTAGTGGTCGCTGGAGGCGCATCGGTCAGCGCCCACCTCCTCCCTCTGTGCCTCCTCCTTCTCTGGCGAGGGGGGGAGCGACAGATCGCGCGTACAGGTTGCGACCAGCCGACCGCAGAAGCGTCGCACAGACCCGCAGCCATGACGCCGACCCTGTCGGCGTGTGTGAGGGGGCGTATCAGCCAGCAGCCAAACAAAGCCTCCCTCCGCCAAGTAGTCCATCCATCTGCAGTCCCCCATCCCCCCCTTCCCCTTCCTCTCTTCCACCTAGTTTTACCCATCGGTCGGAAGCAGCAGGCAGAAACATGAAGTAGGAAGGCCTTGCACACAGATTCGGCTCCGTCCGCCCCCGAAGGAGGACGGAAGGAGGTGAAGCCACTCGACCACCGAAGCAGGGAGGCGCTCAAAGCAGATCGGAACCCTGGCATCCAAAAATATGCCTACCTTCAACGAACGATGGGCACTCCTTCTACCTCTCCTCGCTCCGCCCCACGAGCATGAAGGGGCCCTGGGACACACAAATAAATGCACACAAGTAACAGGATTCCCCATATGTTCCCATATTTTCTGGGTTTTTGTCTTCCCCCCCACTTCCCAGATTCTCCCAAGTGTTATGGGAATCGACGGTTGATTGTGTGTGTGTTTTTTCCCCTCAGAGCAGACAGCGCCCTCCACGTGCGGGGCACCCTCGCACCGTTAGATGTCGGTGATGTCACCCTCTCATCCATGCTCTTCGGAGGAGAGCGGAGGAGGGGGCAGAGCCAGGAGGAAAATACAAGGAGGGAGAGGGTTCAGAAAGATTAGCCAGAGATGCCTGGGCCACCTTTCCTGCCGCATCTTGGGCAAACGCCGAGCCAGCCTGGCATGTGCGGCCCCGAATACAAGTAAGAGACTGCAGGCTGGGCCGGCTTCTCAAACTGCTGAAGGAAAGCTGAGCAACAACGATTGGCGCTGTTGCATCGGCCAGGGTATCCCCGAGTGGGAGGGGGCTGCTCGGAGGCAAGCTCTTTTCTCTTGGCGACAGCTCTGCTACTTGCCTCTGGCGGCTCTGTCTATTTGCTCCTGGCGCTCGGCATCCTTGCTCAGTTCGCTGTTTGAACCATTGAAGTGGGATGCGCCCTCGACTCCTGGCCTTGCCTCAGAGGTGAGACGTCGTCCTCAGATTCTTGACAGTCCGACGCGTCATCCTCGAGCGCTGGCGATTGGCAACACGGGCCCGCGCTGGAAAGCTTATCTTGCAAAGGCTTCGTCAACAACGACCTGCTGGCGACGAGGTCGCAATAAAAACCCGACCAGACGCCGCACGAACCGCGGTTCGTGCTGGAACAATGGAGGCGTGGAGAAGAGGGTTTCCGGACAATGCTGAGAACTTTCTCATCTGCCTTAGCTGGCTTCGGGAGACCTGTGAAATGAGATACTACCACCTCTGTGCAACTCTGATCACACGTGGCATCGCCCGTCACCGTGCGGTCCATGCAATTGTATTTCTTGTCCAACGCAGTTACGCGGTCCTTGTACGCCAAATTGATGATACGCTCGTCATGTTGCTTGGTCGAATTACCAACCATGACTTGCGCCACTGCTGTCAACATGTTCTGGTACTTGTTAAGATCTGGCTTGAAAAGCATGACGCCAGAATTGAAATCGTTCCTACACCCATTCTGGACCATGCCAATGGTGCCTTCAGGAAGATGAGTGGAATCCAACAAGTGACTCAACTTGTCACTCGCAACGTACGTGTCTGCATCCAGAAAAAGAACACGCCCGACTGGGAGTCTGAAGGCGTTGATCTTTTCCAGAGAATCCTGGTGTCGGAGCAAGAATGCCTCGTCGACGCAAGAGTCACCGCAAAGGTCGGATACTTGCTCGGGGGCCCTCCAGTCCGGAACAATTACAACGTGCCAGCCAGCCTGCTTCAGAGCCGCCTGGTTCTCGAGGGTCATCCCCATGACTCCCATCGCGATTCTGGGGTAGTCAGGCACGTGACGTTTTAAAGAGATGCCCAACATCACTGCCATATCGATGAACTCTTGATTGTTCTTCCCAGCGTGTGTGACAATTGCTGTTGCGTTCCGATCCAACCACGACGGGCTGGCTAACCACTGGGACCTGGTTCCCTTGTGCCACCAAGACAGCAACTTTGCCTCTTCTGGGGCATCAAACACAGCTGTCCAAGGCATCTCCCTGTCAACCGAGAAATCAGCGGAAGGCATCTCATCGTCGACGGAGGAGGGCATCTCTGTGTCAACAAGCGCATCGGCGGTACGCTTGATGGCGTGGCAACACGGAAGTGCACAGCTGATCAGAACAGCCAATGCCACAGGCAGCATGGTACAATGACACCTCACGATCAACGAACTAGCAGATGGGAGTGTTCTAAGAGTTCGGCCCTATATGTAAAGAATGGCGACCCATGAGCCGAAACAACTAAGGGCCTACTCAATCAGACCAGCATGCTGGCTACGAGAGCGAATACCACCCACGCTAATATCATCGCACCAAGATCACTCACTTCAACACCCAATGGTCCCCTTCAGGGCAACTGGGTTGGACGGCTCAAATGTTTCCTCAAGTAAAGTGATCGCAAGATCGCAGTCCAGGCAAACGAGGAGCTTGGACTTACCTCTTCCATGGAAGGTGCTTGCACGAAGGATACCTGGCGTGCCTTCTTATGAACTCGCTGGCCCTCTGGGTCCAAAAGGTAAGCGCAATCGGATCAGGTCCCGGCTGGCGAAATGGCCGAAGCTGCCAACTTTGGCTGGTGGACGCCTATTTGGTCCTGCCGGTGACGACAGAGGGCACTGGCGACAGATGTCCGCGAATTCGAAAGTTCCTCGTGGGCGCCAGAAGGTTCCGCACGTGAGCTCCCGTAGCAGGCAACCTAGAATACGAACCCAATACGTCGCACCTCAAACATTCGCTGCACCCAGTGAGCCCCTGGCTTGCTCCCCCAACAACACATCGCACCCCGTGGACTGCGTCCTGCAGACAACACCCAACAAGTTGCACCCCATGCTTTGAATTCCGCACGTCGAACCACACAAGTTGCAACCAGTGCATACAAACGTATGTATACATGTGTGCACCTTTGTGCCGTGGAGCGTGTATACGCCACTGTGCCTTCAGCACGCCGTGGAGCGTTCCAGGTCTCCTGCAAGTGTACGATATTGACGAACCGTTGGCACTATCAAAAAGCTCTGACCTCGATTTCCGAAAATTGTCGAGCGCTCTTGGCTGCTCTGAGGGTGTGTCGCGTCGGCCTGTGGGACGGTCATCCCGCCCAGAACGACCCGACGAACCTGCAAGAGCCTCCCCAGAAGAGCCCATGACGATCCTAGAAATTGCCGAGACGGCCAATGAGGGCCTAAAGACACCCCACGATGAACCCATGACGGCCCAAGAGGCTCCCAATAAGCCCCAAGAAGGATCCAAGAACCCGCCCAAGAGGCCTACATCATGATTTGTTATGTTGGCGTTTGATGGGCCTGAGCGTTATCACCTTTTCGAGCTGCCGACGCTTCAAGACGGCCCAAATAGACCTCATCCAAGAGGCGATCAAAACTGCCTATGCGACCCCCTAAGACGGGCCAGAACGGACACAATGATTTTACGCCGGCGGCTAGGCAGAATAACTGCGATGGCGGAAGAGCAATCAGAACGGGGATGCCGTTGAAGCGAAGTGTGCCACAGTGCAGAAACGTGGAGGCAGACAGGGAGCGAACGGGCCAAGACGGACACAAGAAGACCCTAAGAGAGGCCCAGCGAGGGGACACGAGGTGACATTGCGAATCCTCCGGTCGAAGAAGACCCCCGAGACCGTCGGCAGGCAACCAGAGGGCCCCTGGGACACACAAATAAATCCCACCAGCCCTTTGGGCGTGAGTGGTTTAGAGAGCCCGCTCTGTTCTCAACCCTCCTTCCCCTTCGGGGAGGGGTTTACCCCTCCCCCTACCCCCTCCCCCTGGGCCTGGAGAGGGCGCCTCGCGGGTGGTCAGGGGAGTCCTTTTCTACTCCTGGGAGGGCTAAAAAACGACACCCCTCACGAGGATTCTGGCCCCGACGGGGGGAGGCAGAAAAAACCCTCTCCTCTTCTTTGAAGCCACAATCATTGATTTTACTACGGTTTTGGCCTTCTGGCCTTCAGGGGAAGGTTGCCCTTCTGAGGGGGCAGCGCTCATTAAAGCTCCCCTCTTCTTTGATCGATTCCCTCCAAGATGGCCCCAAGAAGCGCCCAGGAGGCACCAAGAGGCCCCAAGATGGCCCCAAGAGGCCCCCAGGAGGCCCCCAAGAGGCCTCCAAGAGGCCCCCAAGATGTCCCCAAGAGGCCCCCAAGAGGCCCCAAGAGGCTCCCCCGAGGCACCCAAGACGCTCCTGGAAGCCCCTGGGGCCGCCAAGAGGCCCCCAAGACGCCCAAACGGCCTCCAAGAGGCTCCCAAGAGGCCCGAAGAGGCTCCCCCAAGGCACCCAAGACGCTCCTAGAAGCCCCTGGGGCCGCCAAGAGGCCCCCAAGACGCCCCAAAAGGGGACGAGGTGCCCGAACGCCTCACGCCACGAGGAGCCCGAACGACTCACACCAGGACGAGGGGCCCGAACGACTCACACCACGAAGAGCCCGAACGACTCACACCACAAGGAGGGGCCCGAACGACTCACACCAGGACGAGGCGCCCGAACGACTCACACCACGAGGAGCCCGAACGACTCACACCACGACGCGGGCCGCGAACGACTCACACCACGAGGAGCCCGAACGAGTCACACCAGGAGGGGGGCCCGAACGACTCACACCAGGACGAGGGGCCCGAACAACTCACACCACGAGAAGCCCGAACGACTCACACCAGGACGAAGAGCCGAACGACTCACACCACGAAGAGCCCGAACGACTCACACCAGGAAGAAGGGCCCGAACGACTCACAACAGGACGAGAAACCCCAAACGACTCAAACCACGAGGAGCGCTTTCTCCCCCTCCTCCTCCGCCTCGTCCTTCTCCCGCTCCCCCCACAAGGAGGATGTACAAGGAGGCGGGAGGAAGGAGGAACAGGGGAGATATGCGGGGCCAAGCGGACACACGCCTGAAAACCACGACTGTCGGCATGCTTCGCAAGAGTTGCTGTTGTTAGATGGGCTGGTGGGGATACGCGAAGCGTAAAGAACACACACAAATAATATTCCCATATTTTCCTATAGTTTCTGTGTTTTTGTCTTCCCCCCCACTTCCCATATTTTCCCATATTTTCCTCGGGATCGATGATTAATTGTGTCTGTGTGTTCTTTCCCCTCCTGCAACCAGAGGGCCCCGTGGGCCCCCCGAGACGCCCCCCAACGGGCGCCAGCAACGCCCCCGGGATGCCTGCAAGAGGCCCCCCAAGAGGCCCGCAGGAGCTCACCAGCACAGGTCCACGGCCCAGGTACGGTGGCTGGATGGAACGAAAGCCATCATGAATGCGTGTATATATATACACACACACACACACACCTGCACATCTATGTATATGTACAGATGCACACATATAAGAGATACACATGCGAACACACACATATATATATATATATAGAGAGAGAGAGAGAGAGAGAGAGAGAGAGAGAATGAGAGAGATCACACCACGTGGGATGCACCTCCCAGGGTGCACGCCGCGCATCGAATTGCAGAACGTCGGGATGGGTATGTGTTGTGCGAGGTCCTCGCCCCGGTACCATCCGGCAAACAACGAATACGTCTTGGCTGAACGCGCCACTCCCCGGGCCAAATGTTACTCCGAGTTTCTTAATAAACGTCGGGGGGGCGTCACCCCCGCCGACAGCCCGACATCGACCCCCGTCGCGTGCAGCCACCGCGCGCCGAAGGCGCTCCGACCCCCGTCGCGGCACGACGACGAGGCGAGGTTGACCCCCGTCGGGGGGGTCCCCCCCCACGCTTAAAAGACACTCAGAGCATCCTTTCCTGACCGCGCTCCCCCACTCTTTTGCTGCCTGTAGGCTTCCAATGCTTCGCACGGCCTTCCTGGTGTTCGCGCAGTCTCTCAAAATGCTTTGCCCGGGTCACCGAACACCTGCTAAGGTCTCACCGCAACAAGCCGTACATCCAGCAGGATGCGTTGGCACGACAACTGCGTAAGGTGTCAAGACCTCCCAACTGCTGCAAGGTATCCTGAAATGTTGCACTTATCAGGAAACGGACACAGATGGCGAACATATGTATGTATATTTAGTCACCTGTGTTTGTGCATGTATGTGTATGTTTGTATCTTTATGTATAAATGTGTAGCTGCAGCTGATTAGGCTTGTATGTTTACACGCATGTATATCGATACATATGTGTATCCGCCAGCGTGCCCTTGAGGCACGAGTTGCGGTGTCCTCAGGTCCCTTGCTCGGTCCCCTGGAACCTCAGTCCCCAATCCTGAAGATCTCTTCGGAAGCCGGACCCCAAATTGCAGGCTCTGCCGGGGCTTCCCGCATGGCTCCTGAGTTTTGTCGCATGACTTGTTTGGGCCCGCAAGGGCCCCAAGACGGGCCCCCAAGATGTTCCAAGAGGGCCCTGGTCCACAGGCAAAATGATTGCCCTGTGGCTTTCCAATGTTTCGGGGGTTCTCAACTTTTCGAGCTTCTGACTCTCCAAGACGTCCATTGAAGCCCCCAAGACCGCCCCCAAGACGGTCACAGAGGACCCCAAGAGGGCCCCATGATGGCTCAAGAGGGCCCCGGGACGGCCCAAGAGGCACCCAAGACGGCCCAAGAGGACCCCAAGACGGCCTCAACAGGGGCCCATGGGGGGAGCACGAACCGAAAATCCGAGCCTTCCACCCCAAGAGGCGCCCAGGAGGCTTTTTCTTTCTTTCTTGCTCATGGGGACCAGATCCGAAGGAGAGCACTGGCCTCGCGAAAGCGTGGCTGATGGCGAAGCCTCTAAAAAAAAAAAAAATAAAAACAAAATAAAAATATAAACTCTAAAAGAAAAAAAAAAAAAATAAAAACAAAAAAAAAATACAAAAAAAAAAAAAAAAAAAAAAAAAAGAAAAAAAAACACAAAAAAAAAAGAAGAAAAAAAAAAAAAAAAAAACAAAAAAAGAAAAAAATCAAAAAAAAAAAAAAAAAAAAAAAAAAAAAAGAAGAAAAAAAAGAAAAAAAATAAAAAAAACAAAAAAAAGAAAACAAAAAAACAAAAAGAAAAAAAAAGAATAAAAAAAAAAAAAAAAAAAAAAAAAAAAAAAAAAAAAAAAAAAAAAAAAAAAAAAAAAAAAAAAAAAAAAAAAGCTGCGCCCACGGGGTTGATCCCTGAGGAAAGAGGCCTCCGAGAGATCCCAAGAGGCCCCCACGAGGCCCCAAGAGGCCACCAAGAGGACCCAACGAGGCCCCAAGAGGCTTTAAAACAGGAGGCCCCCGAGAGGCCTCGACGAGATCCCAGCGAATATCTAAGAGGCCTCAGACCCCGAACCCAGGCACCGTTGTGGGATCGACCGAAGGCCATTACATACCCCGTGGCACGAATCCCCCCCTCCTGGGGGGGCTTCGTACCGCTCGCACCAAGTGCCGCCGGCGACCTGGAACCCTCACCCTGCCCCCTGCCCGGGGGGAGGTTCGTGCTGGGCGCACCCGGGGGCCGCCCACGACCCCGAGCCTCCCCCCTCCCTGCGAGTTGACCACGAAAAAACAGATCCCCAATCCCAAAATCGCGGATTCGCCGAGGACTCGAAGATCGGCCAAAGATTTCGGGGTATGTTTTGTGTTTGTCGTCGTCACCCCGGTAAAACCCTACCCCAAAATCTCCCTCCCCGAAGTCTCGAGGTGTCTGCGTTTTGTTTTGGTCCCCGCGTTTTTGGGATTGGGCGTCTGTTTTGAGTTAGTGACGAGTGGCAGGTTGAAACAACATCATGCACCAGGAGAAGTGCGCATGGGCTGCACAGCCCCCCCTTTTGCAAAAGGGGGGGGGGGGTGGCCCTCTAGTCCGTCTCTGCGTCCGAGGGGGGGCTCGGATTTTTTGTCGCCCTCCACTACCGCCCGACACCCCTCCCTCACCCCCCGTCTCCTGCTCCCCTCTGCCTCCCTTCCTCCTCCCCTGCGTCCTCGTCCTCTCGTCTCCTCCTCTCGTCCTCTCCTCCTCCTCGTCCCTCCTCCTGCCTCCTTCCCTCCTCCTCCTCCTTGCTCCTCCTCCTCCTCCTCCTCCTCCTCCTCCTCCTCCTCCTCCTCCTCCTCCTCCTCCTCCTCCTCCTCCTCTTTCTCTGGAAGTTCCGACGGGAAGAGCCGCGGACAGAAGAGGAATGCCGCCCTGCTCTGGGTGATCCAAAAAAGTTTCGCGCATCCCTGGGGGGTCCGTACCAGCCCACACTGGCGGCGCCTGAATGGCGATCCTGGGGTGGTTCGTGTATCCCGGGGGATGTTGTGCATCCCGGGGCGTGTCGTACTGGCTCGCACTGGCGGTGTCGCCAGCAAAAAAACCCGCGGATGAGCGATCCCAGGGGGGGGTCGCTCCGCACCAGGCACCGTTTTCTCTCTCTCTCTCTCTCTCTCACACACACAAACACTGACATTCACACACACACATATAGACGCACATGTGTATATCTGTATCTTATGTCGCCCCCACGGAAAACGAACATATTATTATGCCCCGTCCTCGAACACCCGAGATGGCCGCAAGATAGCCCCAATGCGGTCCCATAGTGTCCAAGAGGCCCGCATGAAAGCCTATGGTGGCATCACCATTGCCCCAATGCGCAACTTTAAAAGGGGCGATGTGATTCCCAGAGGCGCCAGTATGTTTCCGACAATGCACAATGTGGTCCGAAAATTGTCAACGTCAGCCGTACGCCCTGCATTCGCAAAATATTCCCAAACGAGGCACCACGATTGCGTCATTGTCGCCTCAATATGGCCCAAAGTTGTTAAGAAGATTTCGATACAAACAGAAGCCCTCGGCATGAACGGTCAAGGAGTGAGAAGTGCAATTTGACTCAAGCATGCGCGCACATGCCTTTGCATGTCCCGATGGCATGGGGGCGCATGCTGTGCAGTCGTTCGGATGTCTCTGCCTGCCCGGGGACCTCTTGGGAGGAAGGGCGGGATAGGTATGTCGGAGGAAAGACGGGGAAGGCTTGCCGAACCAGGAGGAAAAAGGAGGGGGCGGAAGGACCTAGTTACCCCGCCTCCGGCGGGGTCCTCCCTCTGTCCAAGGTGCATCTTTCTCGTTCTCTACCTCACAGGTAACGTGAGTTGGTCAAGGCCGCCCCCTGGGGGGGGGGAATGTAAGCGCCCTGTTGCGAGGTGCCAGTGCCACCAGGCGACATGCGACAGGGGGCGGACGAGGAGGACAAGGATGACACATGGGAAGACGATGAGAAGGACAAGGGAAACGGGGATCGCGAGGAGCAGGCGGAAGACTCCCGCTTCCGCTGGCGGACGCTCGCCCCGCGGCCACCGCGGCCCCGCCAGCCAGAGCGAGATCCACCGCGCCGCCGCCGCCTCGCCGCAGGCGCTGCGGGGAGGCTGCCTCGTGGGCGACGCGGACGCGGCCACAGCCCCACGGCCGCCCCCGAGCCCCCCCGAAGAAGAAGAAGAAGAAGAATAAGAAGAAGAAGAAGAAGAATAAAGAAGAATAAGAAGAAGAAGAAGAAGAAGAAGAAGAAGAATAAGAAGAAGAAGAAGAAGAAGAAGAAGAAGGGCCGAGGGAGCCCGGCGCGGGGGGCCCGAGGGAGCCCGGCGAGGCCGCCGCCGGGCGACGGCTGCTGCGGGAGCGTGCCCGGCAGCCTCGCGCAGAGCGAGCTCCTGCCTGAGCGGGCCGACCCCGTCTCTTCCTGGCCGTCGCTCGGAGGTCCATTCCCTGTGTTTTTGTTCGGTATCGTGCGTGGTTTTTTCGCAGGGTGATCCAGGCTGCTCCTTAATCACCCCCGCCAAGGAAAAAGTGCACACGTCCGAGCGATGCCAAGCTTCGGGAGGTGCTGGGGCCAGAACGGAGTGCCGCCTCCCCGTGGAACCGTTCGCGCGCAGCAGCGGCGAGACAGGCGGCGCAACGCACACACCTGCACACGTGTGTGCCGACAGGCCTCCACGCTTCGCAGGTCTCCGTGCGCGGCAGCTTGCCCTCTCCACGGCCTCGGCGTCCTCCCGCGTGTCGAGCTCCCCCCTCGGGCCAACCAGGAAGGGCTCGCGACAGGCACGATCGATTCGACCTGCACTCAGTGTCGATCCGCTGGACGCTTCCGCCGGTGCCGACCAGCTCACTCTGAGCGCATCTCGACGGCGGTGATGACTGCGCCCCAGGCCTGCATCGGCCCTGCCGGGTACCAGAAGCGACCTGCCCAGCGCCTCCAGCCGCACGCTGTGCTGGACGACGGCAGCGAAACCACTGCTGAGAGCCTCCGCGGCCTACTTGCTCGCCTGCTCGGGGCCCGCAAGCGCGGGGCGCTCCCTGCGCAGGCGACGGGCAAGGCTGCTGGCGCTCCACCGAGTGCCTCGCCCTCGCCGCCCTCGCTGGCTCTGCATTCGCGGTGCGCCGCCCACCCCGCCGCGCCGCCCGCCTGCCCTCCCTGCGGCCCGGTCAAGGGCGGGGCGCCCCAGCTGTGCTCCGCGTGGTCCGGCAGCAGCGCGGTGTCCAATCTGACTGGTGCACACGAGTACCTCTATGCGGCCCAGAATGCAAATCCGCTGCGCGCCCATGCCGTACCCGCGCGTCGTTCGCTGTCGGCTGCCCGTGCCCGTACTTCGCCATGGTGAGGGCTCGAAGGCCCAGCTGGCTCGCCCTGGAGCAGATCCCCTCGCAGAACGCCGGGCGCCGGGTGGCCACGACGCGCAGGCAAGCCAAACCAGTCCGCGCTGGCCACGTGAAGGGGGAGTCCAGCCAAGAGTAGGCGTGGATCCGAATCAGGACACCTCTGGAATCACTTCCGCGCCACCGAGCCTGCCGCTGGGACAAGGGGGGACCTGAGGAAAGCTGAGAAGGAGGAGGAGGAGGAGGAGGAGGAGGAGGAGGAGGAGGAGGAGGAGGGGAGAGAGGAGGGCTGAGGAGGAGAGGAGGAGGAGGCGGAGGAGGAGGAGGAGGAGGAGGAGGAAGAGGAGGAGGAGGAGGAGAGGACGAGGACGACCGCGGAGGAGGAGGAGAGGGAGGGTAGGGAGGAGAAGGTAAGGAGGAGGAGGAGGAGGGAGGAGGAGGAGTAGTGAGGGAGGGAAGGGGGAGGAGGAGGAGGAGGAGGGGGGGGGAGTGAAAGAGGCGGGAAGATCAGGAAGCGGCTATGCAGGAAAACGGACGACGACGTGAGGGGAAATTGGAGATGCGGAGGATGAGCGGGATGAGCAGGATGGAGGGAGAGGAGAGATGGGAGGGATGGCGGGAGGGTGGAGGCGCGGATGGAAGGAGCTAATGAACAGTAATTGCGGAACAAGCAACCGCATAGACCGACACTGTCGGAGGTCCGCGCGGATTTCTTGGATCGGCGCTGGGCCCCCTTTCCTGGCGCGCTCGGCGCGCCAGGGGCGGCGCCAGAGGCGTCGCCAGGGGGGCCCAAGCGCAGATTCAAGATATCCGTGGAGGCCGCCGAAAGTTGAAGCTTACGATTGTGTTTTTTTTCACAGTCAGCGAGTAGGGAATAGGCAAGACGAAGGGTGGGAGAAGGTAGGAGCAGTAAAACGAAGACGAGTACGCCGAACAGGGGGATGAAAAACACATCAGGTAATATTATGCAGATGAGGGCGAGGATTGCCAATCCGTTCGAGAACATGTCGAACTTGTTAGCCATCCTCGCTCCTCATCAGCAATCGAACTTCCAAACCAACAGCCGCATGAAAATTGCCTGCTTTGACGAGCATCACATGAACATTTTCCGCCAATGTCACTGCCTGCCCCCCCTTCGTCGTGATAGCACGAGTCCACTGCGATGTTGCCGAAGCAGGGGGGACGAGCACAACAAACCAGTAATGGAAGCGCACTTTTACCTTCCCTCCTCTCCTCCTCTATTCGCAAGATAAGAAGAGCATGGGCGGAGCAGGAGGAGGCTCCGACGCAATCGGGCAGCCTCATAACCACGGGAGGAAGTGAGGAGGAACGCGAGCGGGGGGTGATGAGGAAGAGGATTTGAATCCCCGCGCCTGCGAACTAACATCTCCTCGTCTCCCTCGCACTCCAGTGGCCAGGCGCAGTGAGCTGAGGAATTAAAGCGAGGCTACATGAAAAAACAATTCGTCATATGCCCCGACATCTGCTAGTACGGAGTTGCTGGCCCCTGCCAAGAGCAGGATGGGAGGATATGACCTCCTGAAGATTTGCTCCCCGTTGAAAGGGCACGATCTCGGTGTCTACCTTGCAACAGTCCCCCTCCACCCTCCCCCTACTCCCCCCCCCCCCCCACAACACATACACACACATAATCCCACACTCCACACACACAACACACCACAGTGCCACACCACACACACCAAACCCTCACAAACACAACAACAAACGCAAGCACTACCAACAAGCAACGCAAACACCAAAAAACACACATACGCACACGCACACAACACGAACACGCAACACGGCACACGCACACGCACAAGCCACAACGACAAACAACAAACGCACGAGCACGGCACGCACACGAGCACACGCACACGCACACCACACGCAAACGCACACGCACAACGCACCGCACAACGCACACGCACCGCACACGCACACGCACAACAAACACCCACACACACACACACACACACAGCACAACCTCACAAGCACGCGCAGCAAGTACGCACGCACGCACGCAACGCCAGCACGCACTCACACACACACACACCCACGCACGGCACGCACGCCACGCCGCACGCAGCACACGCGCACACACACGCACAACACGCCACACACGCAAACACCCACGCACGCACACACAGACACACACAGACACAGACACAGACACAGACACAGTCACAGACACAGACACACACACACACACAACCACACGCACACACACATACACACATACACACATACACACACACACGCACACGCACGCGCGCACGCGCGCACGCACGCACGCACGCACGCACACACACACACACACATACACACATACACACATACACACATACACATATACACACATACACACATACACACATACACACATACACACATACACATACACACATACACACATACACACATACACGCACTCACAACCACACGCACTCACAACCACACGCACACACATACACACATACACACACGGACACACACACAGACACATACACAGACACAGAAACAGACACAGACACAGACACAGAGACAGACACAGACACACATACACACACACACACCTACCTCCCCCCATTGACCCGATGAGAAGGAAAAGGAGGGAGGGAGGGAGGGAGGGAGGGATGTAGAGTGAAAAAGGGTGTGGGGAAGGGATGAGGAAGACCTCCTCGCGGCTGCAAATGAATTCCGAATCACCGGCTATAATTAGCAGCGGCGGCGACGCGCAAGCGATCCTCGACCTGGTGCCAGGCTGCGGCAACAGCCAAGAGGGCGTGGCGCGGTCGCCGCCGCAGATGATCTGGAAGAGAAAAAGGGGGAGGGGGTGCAGGAGGAGAGACTGATGGGGTGGAGTACGAGGAGACTGAACGAGGAAGAGGAGAGGTCGAACCATGCACGTGCAAACAATCGTTAACTGCCTGCTGCCATCCCCCCCGTTGGCCGACGAGCCAGCGAAGGAGGGCCTGCGGCTGGTGCCGGCATGCGGCACGCGCCCACTGGGGACACGAGAGGGGGGAGGGCGAGGGCGGGGGAGGCAAGTTAGGTTCAGGTCGGGCATGTCCTCCTACCGGCGGGTTTGAACAGCAAACTATAAAATAATCAAACAAAATCTCAAAAAGATGATCAGAATTAAAAGAAAAATCGCCCCAAGACTATTTTAAACTGTTTTTGAATTCTCCTCCTGTAGAGGGACAGGCCCGACTCAAAGCTGGGCGCGCGCGCGCGAGATCTGGCATTCCACAGTCGGACCTGGAACAAAAGAGTATCCGGCGCTGGACACACCTCCCTTTAGACAAAACCTCCCCTCAGTGAAAGCGGCCTGGGACCGAAACCGACGGACCTAGACCCGCAAAAATGACGGCCGCGACGCCCTCTCGCGAACCGAAAACGGCCAATCCCACCAGCCCTCTGGGCGTAGGTGGTTTAGAGCGTTTCCTCTTCCACCCCTCCTTCTTCCCCTTCGGGGAAGAGTTTACCCGTCCCCCTACCCCCTCCCCATGGACCTGGACAAAGGGTTTGGCGAGTCGTCGGAGCGTCCAAAACGGCCTCGGCGAGGAAACCAAAATCATTGGTTTTACTAAGATTTTGGCCCCGTTTTGGCCTCCTGGGGGATTGTAATTCGTACCCCCCCCTCCTGTGATCGATCTCACCCAAGATGGCCCAAAGATGGCCCCCAAGGCTTCCAAGGGTGCCCCAAGAGGGCCCCAAGAGGTGGCCAGGAAGCCCTAAGAGGCCCCCAAGATGCCCCAAAGAGGCTCCCAAGAGACCCCCAAGAGGCCCCAAGAGACCCCCAGAGGCACCCACGATGCTCCAAAAGGCCTCGGCGAGAATGCCAACTTATTGATTTTACGGAGGTTTCAGCCACATGTTGGCGTCTTTTGGGGGGGGGCACTGATTAAGATGACTCCAAGAGCGCCTGGGAGAGCCCAAGATGACCTCCAAGATGGCTCAAGATGTCCCAAGATGTCTCATAATGGCTTCCTCTGTGTGCTGCCCACTTCCCTGATCGAGGAAATTCCTCCGGGCATCGTTTCTGGATGGGCTGGTGGGGATTATTTTTGTCACAACCGCAGGCGAGGGCGCCAGCGGCGAGTCAGGTCCGAGCGGGCCGCGCAAGAGCTGAATTGCCCAACGCCGACGGGCCGGCGACCTCAGCAGCGCCTCGGCGGGCGGGCCGGCGTGAGGGGGAGTGCAAGCTGCAGCTGCCAGGGACCAAGTCCAGGAGCGCGCACATGCAAGATTAACCAACCAGGATTGGGGCGCAGCCAAAATGGCGCGAGGGCCGTACCAGGATGTGACCAGGGAGGCAACCAGCCAGTACACTGCGTCGACTGCCATGGGTGCTCACACTGGCCCAAAACTGGTGCTGGTGGGGATTCGCGAAGCGTCAACAACTCGCGAATCGACGTGTCAGGGTAGGAAGTCTGTCCGCCTCTGGACCCCTCAAGAACATATATGAGGCTCTCCGCCGGCCCAGGCGGACGAGGCCTCGACTGGTGCCCTCGCCAGGGAGGCACGGGAGCAGCCCGCGCGCACGGAGAGCAGCGCGGCACTCAGTGGGCCCCGGAAACGGCAAGGCCGTGTTTGCACTGTTTCCGCAAAAGTGCCCCTTGAAGATGGAAGCGGCAACAAAAAAAAAAAACGGCGACCGGAAACGGCAACAAAAACGGCTCCAGGCGTGGAGCCGGAGCGGGAGCCCGTAAGAGAACGGCGACGGAACCGGTGAAAAAACGGCGTCGGAACCGGCAACAAAACGGCACAGTGGAACCGGCAGAAAAAACGGCCCTGTCGCTTCCAGGGCCCACTGAGGCATGGTGCTCTCCCCGTGCCGACCCCGATCTCATGCAGCAGGATCTCGATCACGAGAAGCCTTGCACAAGAGAAACCTGGCCCTGCGACCCCAGGGCGTCCCTTGGTTTTCGGTGTGGGAGCGTCACGCTTTCCGTCGCAGGACCATCGAAGCACAAGAAACCAGGGGCAGCCTGGAGGCAAGCGGGGTGCTTCTTGACATGGGTTTCCACTGTACCTCGGCCCGACCGTACGGTGCGGGCGCGGCCGCAAGAAACCCTCGCAAGAAACCCAACCCTGAAAACCCGTGCACGAGGTACACCTGAGGGGAAACCCGGAGCACCCTGAACGCAGCAGCTCCTTCAACGGCCGCGGGAAGCCACTGCCCAGCGCGCGGAGCGAATAAATCCAGGATACCCTGACGAAAAGCAGATGGTTTCTTGATGCGCGCCCCCACTGTATCTGACATCGTGCCCCCCTCCCACCCGTCCCTTCCCGTGGCGCCGAGGGGTTCTCTCTGTTCGCCGAGGGGTGCGCCAGCGGGCTTTGGGTCCTCCCACCCTCAAGTGACCCCCTGTCGCGTGACATGCGCAACCGAGCAGGGGAGCGTTTGTGCACTCTGGGCAAAGGCGGTGGCGTCGCGGCAGGAGCCTGCCCTGGTGGTGCTGGCTAGGCCGGGCACGCTTGAGAGCCTCCTGGACTCGGCGGCGACGACAGGGGCGAATAGCCCAGGGGCGGGCATTACACGTATTCGCCCGGGAACCTTTTCGAAGACATAGATCATCGGCGCACCTGAATACATGTATTGCTCTCCCCTGGGCTATTCGCCCCTGTCGTCGCCTCTGATGGACGGGCGGGCGGGGTGCGAAAGAGGATGAGAACGAGGGAGACGAGGAGTCTATATGGAAAAACGGGCGACGAGGAGCAGCGGCAGCAGCAGGAGCAGGATCGGCGGGAAGGGGTGGGGCAGGAGGTTCTAGTGGGCCCTGGAAACGACAGGGCCGTTTTTTACCGGTTCCGTTGTGCCGTTCTTTGTTCCCGGTTCCGACGCCGTTTTGTTGACCGGTTCCGTCGCCGCTTTTTGGCCGGTTCCGGCTCCGGTTCCAATCCTGGAGCCGTTTTTTGCCGTTTCCGGTCGCCGTTTTTTTGCCGTTTCCATTTTCAAGGGACACTTTCTCGGGAACGGTGAACAAAACGGCCCTGCCGTTTCCGGGGCCCACTAAGGGCAGGAGGGCCGGGGAAGGCGGGGGAGGGGAAAAGGCGAGGGGCAACGCGACAACGCAGGAATCGGATGCAGAAATGTGGCCCTGCGCCGGGGAGAGCGCGCCCTCCCTGCAGAGACGGAGCAGAGCGCCGATCCTGAAACGAGGCCACCTCTGCCGCGGGAGCATAACTTCGAGTAAGACAGAAACGTCCTGATGGGGAAGAGAACAATGCTGCGCGCCCCGCTCGCACAGCACACTGGGAATGGGGAGACTTGTGAATTATTTCCTTCGTTCATGTGGGCCTACCACGAGATGTTCTCCGAGCAAATCACGTCCAATTGCAAAGCAAACGTTCTTATCACATACTGCCGACGACTGAAAAAATGCGGTCCGAGCCAGAAATGTGCCAAGAAGATCCCGCCCAAACCACAAAACATATTCTTAGGACATCCTTTGGTGGGCTTATAGGCAAGCTGGGACGCCTCGCCACTGCTTGAGCACTCAGATTGGGTAGCTGTAGGATGAGTGGGGCTTGACAAGTCGAGTCGAGGAAACGGAGGAGGATGAGTAGGGCTTGAGGAGTCGAGGAAGCGGAGGAGGAGGAGGAGGAGGAGGAGGAGGAGGAGGAAGCCCGGTTCATGGAGGCCACAGAAGAGGCGACGCGGGCGCGAGACTCCAGGCCCCCCCCTGGACAGGGACGCTGCCAAACAAAAACCAGGACGCTGGCGCGCCCGAGCAAACTGCAGCCGCACATCCTCCATGCTTTCGGAGAGAAGTCAGACTCGGGCTTGGGGGGCCCTGGTCGGCCTGCGGGGGCCATCATGGGAATGACAAGACCCCGTCTGAAGATTGGCGCGGGCTCCCGCCGCAAGCACCCCGCGAAGCCTGGACCCTCCAGAGCGGGAGCGCGCTCGTCCAGACGCGTCGGCAAACCCGGGCTCCGCAGCGTGCTCGAGTCTGGCGTTCCCCCGATTCTTCGTCCTCTCCAGCTGGAATTCTTGAGATCCTGGTTTCGGGGATGGACAGACCTACCTTCAGTAAAACGTGGTTTAGCGGAAACGACCTGAGGCCCAAACCTGGCGGGCGCGAGCCTGGAAAATAACGGCCGCGGCGCCCTCTCGAGAACCGAGAAAGGACAGTTCACCAATCGACGTGTCACTGTTGGGGGTTCTGTCCACCCCCGATGGTTGGCACGTCCCTGGTCCAGGGGGCCCGAGAGCCCGAGGGAGCCCGAGCACGGGACAGGTGGGCGGAAGGTTCAGTGAGTATCGTTTACAGGGCAGTCTTTAATACATAGATTTGTGAAACTATAGGATTATTAAGACATGATTCATTTAGGGATAAAGTTATGCATGAACTCATCGTTGTTCTTAATACTAGATCCCTGAATATTTCATGCATGATCCGCACGCGGAGCATGTATTAAAAACGGCACTGTAACCGATCCCCATCCCCAGCGGCGTGGCCCGGGGCCCATTGGACGATATTTACCCCCTCGATGGGGACATAGGTCGTTCCCTTCGGGATTCGAGGGGCACATCCCCAACTGGGGTGGTACCTTGGTGGGGGTCTCGAAGGGGATGGGGATGGGGATCGTTTGAAGGATACCGAGGAAGGGTCAAGGAGCAGCGGGGAGCCTGGCAACGAACCGCCGCGCGGCAGCTGCCGGCGGGACCGCCTCGGAACGGCAGGCGGGCCCCGTGCGAGCTGCCCGCGGGAAGACGCGGGACGCGCGGCCTAACACTAGGAGTGGGGAGCCTGGCGAAGTCTGAGATCTGGGCGTTGCAAGGTTTTCGCAACCCGCGTATTCTTGGTGGGTGCAAGAACGCCCCTACCCTGGGTTGCAAGTGCGCGGTCCGCGAACCTACTGGGAGCACCCAAAGGCGAAAAAAAAAAGAAAATAGAAACAAAAAAAAAGGAAGAAAAAAGGGAAAAAGGAAGAAAAAAAACAGAAAATACTGTGAAAAAAAAAAAAAAAAAAAAAGAGAAAAAAAAGAAAAGAAAATAGAAAAAAAGAAAAAGAACTCTGGGATAAGAAAAAAAAAGAAAAAAAAAAAAAAAGGGGCAAAAGAAAAAAAGAAGAAAAAAAAAAAAAAGAAGGACAAAAAAAAGGAGGAAGGAAAAAGAAAAGAAAAGAAAAAAAAAGAAAAAAAGAGACTGGGAAAAAAAAAAGGAAGGAAAGAAAAAAAAAGAAAAAAAAAAGTAAAAAAAAAAAAAAAAGGAAAAAAAAGAAAAAAAAAACGAAAAAAGAAAAAAAGCCGACCCACAGTCCGAGAATTCGGTGAAGACCGCGCGACAGCGCGCGATTTGCAGGGTTTTTACCCTGTCATCCCACAGAAGGTTCAGCGCACAGCGCCTCGTAAACCAGGGTAGGGGCGTCTTTTACACCCTTGATTTTCGCCCGTGTTCGGGCCCCAGGCCCATCACATACTTGTCGGGCTGAAGAGTGGCTCAAAAAATCTGGGTCGAGGGCTCGGGTCGTGACTTCCGCGATGCTGCAATTTTTCGCGACGTCCGATCTCAGGGAACAGGGATCGCGGAGCGCCTGGGGCCACAGAACCCATTGGGTGCTGGAGCTGCTCGCCCGCCTTTGCTCATCATGCGCTTCTCTGTCCAGCACCAAATTTGAAAGAAACAGCGGAACATGTTCAGGCATGCCTGTGCGGCAGTGCGCAGGACGCCCAAGGATTGACCACCCCTGAGACTTCGAGGTGGTGGCGCAGACTGGGAGGGAGACGGGGCGGGAGAGCCCGGCCAGCCGGGAGAGCCGAGCGCAAGCGAAGATGTGGGGGGGGGAGCAGGTAACGCAGGCGTCAGCAGCTGCTGATGCCGCTCCTCCCAGCTGAGCCAAACTAGCATTCTACCTTTCTGCGAATTCGGGGAACCAAAAGACAGAGGTATACCGACGCCGCTGCTCCCCGGAACTCTCCTGGGGCGCGCGCCCCGACCCGCACTCCGGAGAGAACCCAGCCGCGGTGACGATCGAGGGCCCTCCGCGACGAGCAACGGCGGGGGCGGGCCCTTCCCTCTCCCGAGAAATCTCTGGCCGAGGTGCGGCCGGGGCCCGCTGCTCACTGCAGCTGCGGCAGGCCGTCGGAGCCGCTGGGGATGTCCAGCGGCTGCCGGTCCACGGCCAGGAACCGCGCCAGCCCCGCCGCGCGCCGGGCCCGCGCGGCCCACGCGGCCAGCGCCAGCGCGCCGCCGGCGCACGCTGCCAGCGCGGGCAGGGCGGCGGCGTGCCAGGCACTGCTGCCGGCGCCCGGGAGTCGAGCCGGGCCGCGCAGCACGGCGTGCTTCTGCATCACGGCCTTCTCGAGCTGCACACCGGGGGTGGTCGGGCTCGCCGCGCCGGCGCTGGCCAGCGGCTCGTCCGAGTTGTACTCCCGGATGGAGCTGCGCACCCACTTGCCAGACTCCGACAGGTCCCCCTCCGACCAGCCGCCAGAGCCGCCGGCTCCGCCACGCAGCGCGGAGCACGACTCCTCCTTGTTGCTGATGGCCCAGTTTGAGTCCGAGATGTGGTTCTCCTCCATGAAGTCCTGCCACGCCTGGGACTCCTCCAGGTCCAGGCGACCATCGCCTGTGTATTCGCAGGTGCCCCATTCGGTGGCGAAGATGGCGGCGCCGTTGGCGAGCGCGGTCGAGACCTTCCCTCGGAGATCGGCGCCCATCGAGGCGGCGTAGAAGTGGACCGTATAGGCCAAATTGTCGCCCTGGACCGGGTCCTGCGAGGCCACGTCCACCTCCTGCGACCAAGTCCTGGTGCCCAGGATGATTATGTTGTCGGAATGCTCCCGGATCACAGGCACGATCTGCTCGTGGTACGGCTTGATGACACCCGACCAGTCGACCTGTTGAGGCTCGTTGTACGTCTCGAAGAGCACATGGGGCTTGTCGCCATACTTCTGGGCCATCTCGCTGAAAAAGGCCTTCGCCTCCTCGACGTGGTCCTCGCCGTGGTAGGCATGCCAGTCGATGACCACGTAGATGCCCACGTCGATGCAGGCGTCCACCACTGCCTGCAGCTTCGCCTTCTCTGCGCTGGGGTTCTCCAGGTACCCGCCCTGCTCAACGCCCATAGCAGCGCGGATGAACGACACGTGCCAATCCTCCTTGAGCCACCTAATGGTGTCGGGGTTCCAATACTGCCCCATCCACTGCGACCAAAACATGGACATGCCTCGCAGACGCACCGGCATCCCGTGCTCCCCGACGATCGTGTTGCCCTGGACGCGAAGCCTGCCGTGCTGCTTCACAGCCTCGACGTTCGGCACCAGATTGCCTGCGGCTGGCGCGAGCGCAAGCGTTGGTGCGGGTGCCGCAGCCGTTGGAGCTGGCGTGGGAGCTGGCGTCGGAAACGCCTCGAAGCTGGAGTCCACCACGGTGACGTTGTAGGTTTTGTCGCCCACTCGCATGCCAATGACACCGCCCTCGACGAGCGCGTGCGTGCCATCGAAGCTGAGGACCAGCTCTGTTCCAGCACCATCCTCCTTATGTCTCTCTGTGCTATCCTCGCACCAGGTCGCCGAACCGCACGAGCTGCACGCGGCCTGGGACTTGCTGCAGTAACTCGTAGGCCCGGCGATGGCCATCGGCAGGCAGGTGCCGCAGAAATCCGTGAGGTCGTCTGCGGCCCAGCAGCAGAAACTCCCACGGTCACCGGTGCCACCTGATGCCATGGCAGTCCTGATGCGCATGGCCAAAGCCGCCGTGGCGGTGACAACGGCAACTGCGCGCTTGGGCGCCATTGCTCAGCTCAGATCAGTTCGATGGACACGGGCTCCTATACTTCTGGGCCTGGTACTTCCAGCCAAAACTGCTCGACAAAAAAAACGGATTGGAACCAAAGGGCTACGGCTGCGATGAGGAAGAATTGGAACATGATCGGGCACGTGGGCGCTCACCTGCTGTGGATTACATTCTGGTCTCAGACACAATCAGCTATCGGGGGAACTCTGTGGGTGGGGTCTACGTAAGAGTCACCAAATCGTCTATCGCGACCCGTGGCTCACGACGGACGCCACAATGCCCCTGAGCACACCCTCAAGTCGGCACGTTGCCTGAGAGGGGCCCCCACTCGGGGACCAAAAGGGAGTGGACGAAGAGAAGAACGCGGTGTATTGGTGCCCCTGCAAATGCAATCACATTTCCGATCATGCACTCAACCATTCCATGGAATCACAGTGGCCATGAACACAGGCGCTTCCCTGACCAATAAATCAACTCCGAGACACAAACATTCATTTGCTCGCGCACGTAGACAAAGGGACCCGGGCGAAATCGTGCTCGGCTGCCGTATGGTGCTTAGACAGCGTGGGAGGCAACGTTTCTCCATAGCCATGCTTGGTACTCCCATGCAGGGCCCCATTTCGTCATTTGAAGCGGAGGCCTGGTTGCCTGAAGCATGCGGCTGTCAGATTGATGACCTGAGCTCCGGCGAAAGAGAAAAAGAAAGGACAAGGAGGAGGTTTGAGGCGACCGGGGTTTCTGAACTGGTGGGGACACCAGGAAACGGCCAGGAGGGTTGTGGGGGGGGGACGCCAAGTCCGCCCAAAAACTGTCCCCGGACCCCTCCCGGGGTGAACTTTCTCACCCCGGATCGGTTTTTCACGGGCATGCGGGGCCCGGAAGCGGCCCCTGGAGGTGGGAAAAGGCAACAGGAATCTCTGAAGGGAAACTGTGACACACAAATGAATACACACAAATGGAAAGATTCCCCTATATTTTCCCATATTTTCTATGTTTTGTCTTCCCCACCACTTCCCATATTTTCCCATATTTTCCAAGGGGATCGACGATTAATTGTGTCTGTGTGTTTTTCCCCCTCCTGAACCTCCCCGAGGCCCAGCGCCTCGCACCTGCCCGCCTGTCTTGCTCGCCGGGGCCAGTGCCACGGGCCACCCCAGGACCCCAGACGGCGGTTCCAGCACGCGGAGACCGTTTGGCGGAACCCGGGGCGCCCAGGCCGCCGGGTCCGCGTAGAGCCTCGTCGGGGGCAGGTCGTACGCCCTGCAGACCCTCCTGTACAGGTCGACCTCGCGGCCTGCCCACGAGACGGCCCCCTCAAGAGGAGGGCGGGGGGGGGGGACGAGGGAGGCGAATGGGGGGGAGGGCGCAGGAGGGGCAGGGCGGGGAAACCGAGAATGGCCGATGAGGGGGGGGTATGGGGCGGGGGGGGAGGGGACAAGATAGGCACGCTCGCGTCATATCTGACGTCCAACCCCTCCCTCCCATCCCTTACCATGGCGTAGATATCCTCTCTATTCGCACAATCGGATGTCGAACCGGGCAAAGATCGCGAGGGTGTGCGCGATGCATGGTAAGAGCACGGCATGGCATGGCGCAGAAGAGCACGGCAGAGCGAAGCACGCCATAGCATGGCGTGGCATTCCGCAGTGAAGCATCGAACCACAAAACGTTGCAACGCACAGAATGGCATCGCACAGCGGCGCACAACACAACACCGCACAACATGTCATGGCATGGCGCCGGGCTCCTTGGAAGGTAGGTGGATCGTCTTCGAAGGGTCTGGGCCGGTCTGGAATCGCGGCTCCATGTCTACCTCCCCAAGGTCGCCTGCTCGGGCGCAAGAATTGAATATAAACGGGCTTGAATATTGACGGTCTGGGAGCGAATCTAACTGTGAATGGGTTGTAGTGTGGATGAACCTCAATAGTACTAGTGCGCCTCTGCGCATGAGCCTGAAGCCTCCTGTGGCCTCCTGAAACCTCCTGGAGTTTCCCAGTGATTCCTGGAGCCTCTTGGGGCCTCTTGGGGCCTCTTGGAGCTTCCTGTGGCCTCTTGAAACCTCCTGGAGCCTCGTGTGGTCTTCTGGGGCCTCCTGGAGCCTCCTGGCGCCTCTTGGCGGGGATTCGTGCCCCAAGAGAGGTCCGATCTATAGGAACAGACGTAAAACACTTCGGATTGGAGCCACAGGAGAGGGACAGTCTACAGGAACACGCGTACAACACCAGGAACATACGTAAAACACTTTGGATTCGAGCCAGTCCTGTGGCATTCTGAGGTCTCCTGCTCCTGGGGTCCCGTGGGGGTTCCTGGAGCCTTCTGGGCCTCCTGGGGCCTCCTGTGGCCTCCTGTGGCCTCCTGTTGCCTTCTGCTGCTTCCTGGGGCCACCAGGAGCCTCCTATGGACTCCTGGTGCCTGCACAATGGCCTCCTGGGTAGTCTTGGAGCCTCCTGTGGCATCCTGAGGGGGATCCGTGCCCACGGGTCTGGCCAGCAAAACAAGCAAACCGTTCTAGACATCCTTGCAATCTGCGCCCCCTGGGGTGCGAAAGAAAGCCAGCGCCTCGCACGAGACATCCTCCAAATCTGCTCCGAAAGCGGAGAACGGTGAGCTGGTAAGCAAGCAAACCGCTCGAGACATCCCCGCAATCTGGGCGCGAACGGAAGCCGTGAGATACCCCTGGCGGCCTTCCCTTGGGGTGTACCCCTGGCGTCTTGAGGCCTCCTCGGGCCTCGTGTGACCTCCTGGGGCCTCCTGGGGCCTCCTGGAGCCTCCTGGGGCCTCCTGGGGCGGATTCGTGCCCCAGGAGAGGCCCAATATATATATAGGAACAGACGTACATAAAACACTACGAATTAGAGCCGCAGGAGAAGGGCAATCTGTAGGAACACACTAAAAACACCAAGGACTCGTGCCCCAAGAGGCCAACTCTATAGAAACATACGTCAAGCACAAAGAAGTCGTGCCCCAGGGGAGGCACAATCTATAGGAGCATACGTTTCACACATGGGACTGGAGCCACTCCTGTGACCTTTCTGAGGCCTCCTGCTCCTGGGGACTCTTGGGGCCTCCTGGTGCTTTCCGAAGCCTCCTGGTGCCTCCTGGTGCTTCCGGTGGCCTCCTGTGGCCACCTGTTGCCTCCTGTGGCGTCCTGTGGTATCCTGATACCTCCTGGTACGTCCTGTGGCCTCCTGGCGCATCCTGGAACCTGCTGGAGTCTCCTGTGGCATCCTGAAGAGGATCCGCGCCCACGAGTCTGGCCAGCAAAATAAGCAAACCGTTCGAGATCCTCAAAATCTGGCCCCCCTTGGGGGCGAACATGGGCACCTCGCCCGATACATCCTTCAAATCTGCTCCGAAAGCGAAAGATGCTGGGGCACCGAAACAAGCAAACAGCCTGAGACACTCCCGCAATCTGGGCGCGAACGGAGGCCGTGAGATACCCCTGGCGGCCCCCCCTCAGGAGTGCTGAAACCAGCAAACCGCTCGAGACATCTTCAGAATCTGCTCCGAACGCAAAGGATGCTGGGGCACCGAAACAAGCAAACCGCCTGAGACATCCCCGCAATCTGGGCGCCAACGGAGGCAGTGAGATACCCTCGGCGGCCCCCTTAGCAGCGCTGAAGCCAGCAAACCGCTAGAGACATTCCCTCAATCTGCCCTCTTCTGGCGATCATCGTTATCATCAGCATATGATCATCATCAAGGTCGTCATCATCCTCATCATCATTATCATCATCATCACCATCATCACCATAAGCATCATCATCATAACCATCATCATCATCATCATCTCCATCCTCATCATCATCACCATCATCACATTCCATCATCGCCATTAACATCAGCATCGTCAACATCATCATTCTGCATCATCGTCGTCATACTCTTATCGTCAGCGGGGGAGGGGGAGAGAAGGGCGGAGGGTGTGTGAGGGAGGTCCGCGCGGTCACAATAATAAAAATTCACTGCGTGGAGCTCCCCATATGTGCACTTATTAGCATGGATCTGTCCGCCGTGAGTGTCTAGGCGCAAGGTTTTCCGAATCTAAACAGGCTTGAGTAGTGACGGTCTGGGGGTGCATCTAAGTATGGACGAGTTGGGGTGTGATTGAGTCTCAGCAGTACGAGCGCGTCTCTGCGCATGAACCTGGGGCCTCCTAGGGCCTCCTGGAGCCTCCTGGCGCTTCCTGAGGCATTGGGGCAATTCCTGTGTCTTTCTGATGTCTCCTGCTCCTGGGCCCTCTTCGGGCCTCCTGGGCCCTCTTGGGGCCTCCTGGGGCCTCCTGGAGCCTCCTGGGGCCTCCTGGGGCCTCCTGTGGCATCCTGATACCTCCTGGTACCTCTGGCCTCCAGGAACCTCGCGGAGCCTGCTGGAGCCTCCTGTGGCATCCTGAAGAGGATCCGTGCCCACGAGCCTGGTCAGCAAAATAGGCAAACCGCTCGAGACACCCTCAAAGTCTGGCCCCCTCTTGGGGGCGAAACTGAGCGCCTCGCTCGAGACATCCTCCAAATCTGTTCCGGAAGCAGAGGATGCTGGTGACCTAAACAAGCACCCCGCTCGAGACATCCCCACCATTTTGGCGCGAACGGAGGAGTGAAATACCCCCTAGCGGCTCCTCCTTGGGAGCGAACATGGGCGCCTTGCTTGGGACATCCTCAGAAACTGCTCCGAAAGCGGGGGGGGGTGGTCACCTAAGCAGGCACCCCGCTCGAGCTCGAGACATCCCTGCCATTCTGGCGCGAACGGTGGAGTGAGATACCCCCTGACGGCTCCCCCTTGGGGATGCTGAAACCAGCGCCTCGCTCGAGACATCCTCAGAATGTACTCCGCCAGCATCATCATCACCACCTCCACCATCATCATCATCATCATCCTCCTCCTCCTCATCATCATCATCATCATCATCATCGTCATCATCATCATCATCATCACCATCAGCATGACCATCACCATCACCATCACCATCACCATCACCATCATCATCATCATAATCATCATCAGCATCATCATAATCATCATCATCGCCGCATCCAAACATACCATAACGTATCATAATCTGATATGTCAGAGCGCAACATACCATAACATAAAACACCATAATCATAGCACCGTATTGCAGCACAGTCATACCATACCGTATCGTAGCATACCATAACATAACACAGCATGTCATATCATAACATAGCATAATATGGCATGCCCTGGCACACCATATAATAGCATAACATATCATAATTTCACATGTCATAGCATAACACATCATAGCATAACATGAAGAGGAGAGGGAGGAGGAGGGAGTTCGGAGCGGTCAGAATAATATCAAGAACCCCATCCTTTGAATATGGGGAACTATTCACTGCGTGGAGCTCCCCATATGTGCACACGTTAGCGTGGACCTGTCTGCTGTGAGCGTCTAGGCGCAAGGATTGTCGAATATTCACGGGCTTGAGTATTGACGGTCTGGGGGTGAATCTAACTGTGAATGGGTTGGAGTGTGAATGAGTCTCAGTAGTACGAGCGCGTCTCTGCGCATGAGCCTGGAGCCCCTGGGGCCTCCTGAAACCTCCTGGGGCTTCCTGGAGCCTCCTGGGGCCTCGTGTGGCCTCCTGGGGCCTCCTAGAACCTCCTGGAGCCTCCTGGGGCATCCTCAGGAGGATTCGTGCCCCAGGAGAGGCCCAACCTATAGGAACAGACCTACATAAACACTGCGGCGCAGGAGAGGGGTCATCTATAGGAAAACGCGTACAACAAGGACTCGTGCCCCAGGGCAGGCCCAATCTATAGAAACATACGTAGAACAATTCGGATTGGATGCCCAATAAGACAATCTATAGAAAACATACGTAAAAGCACTAAGGACTCGTGCTCCAGGGGAAGCCCAATGTATAGGAGCAGCATACGTACAACACATGGGATTGGAGCCACTCCTGTGGCCCCTTGAGTCCTCCTACTCCTGGGGTCTCTTGGGGCCTCCTGGTGCCTTCCGAGGCCTCCTGGTGCCTCATGGCGCTTCCTGTGGCCTCCTGGGGCCTCCTGTGGCTTCCGGTGGCCTCCTGGAGCATCTTCTTGGAGCCGCCTGCGGCCTTCTGGAGCTTCCTGGGGCCTCTGGGAGCCTCTCGGGGCATCAGGTGGCCTCTTGCATCTTCCTGAGGTCTCCAGGTGCCTCCTGGGACCTCCTGTCATCTCCTGGGGCCTCCTGGAGCCTGCTGGAGCCTCCTGTGGCATCCTGGGGAGGATCCGTGCCCACGAGTCTGGCCACCAAAACAGGCAAACCGATCGAGGCATCCTCACATTCTTTCCCCCTGGGGGGTGAAAACGAACGCCTCGCTCGAGACATCCTCAGCATCTGCTCCGAAAGCGGAGGATATTGGGCATGCAAACAGACAAACCACTCGAGACATCCCCGCAATCTCGGCGCGAACGGAGGCCGTGAGATACCCTTGGCGGCCCCCTTGGGAATGCGAAAACCAGCAAACCGTTCATCATCATCCTAATCATCATCATCATCATCATCATCATCATCACCACCACCACCACCACCACCATCATCATCATCATCATCATCATCATCATCATCGTCGTCATCAGCATCATCATCATCGTCATCATCATCAGCATCATCATCGTCATCAGCAAATCATCATAATCATTATCATCATCAGAACCATCATCATCATCATGTTCATCATCATCGGCACCATCATCACTACATAAACAATCATCATCTGCATCATCACTGTCGTCATCATACTCTTACCGTCATCAGGGGGAGAATGAGGAGAGGGGAGGAGGGTGTGTAAGAGGAAGGACCGCGCGGTCACTGTTAAAACAATATCCCCATCTTTGGGATATGGGAAACAAGAACCCGATCCTTTGGATATGGGACATCGCAAGAAACCCATCTTAGCAGATTGGGAAACCAGTACGCGGAGGGGGGCCGCATGTCTTCTGGACGTCATGAGGGGTGAGATGTGAATCGCATTCGTATCGTGCAATTGTAAATGGGAGATGGGCAGGAGGGAGAGAGGGAAGGAGGGCGAGGGGCGGAGGGAGGAGGAGGATGAGGAGGATGAGGAGGATGAGGAGGATGAAGAAGAAAAGGCGGGGAAAGCTGAGGCGCTTGTGGGGAATCCGCGGCGGCAGCTGCGACAGTGCCCCTTGAGACCTCGTAGCCTCCCTGCGGCGGAAGGTGATGGGCCCCTGCGCTGGCGGGCCTGCCGCGGGAGCCGAGGGCGAGGTCCACGCCTCGACCAGCGCTGCCGCCCTTACGCGGGGGAGCCGCTGGAACAGCAGCGCGCGCCCCCGACGAGTGTGGCGGGCGGCCGCGGGGGGGCGGCCGTCCTTGCACTTCAGGGTCGGCCGCGCGCGCGCCGTCGGCGCCCGCTCGCTCGCTCCCGACCCCCCCCCGCCCTCCGCACCCACTCCCTCCCCCCCACCGCTCGCAACTACAGGACAGCTCCTTGATTACAGGCTGCGCTGGCACGTCGGAGGGCGTCAGTGCACGCGGTGACAGTGGCGGCAGGCGGCGTGAAGTCCCATGTTTCCCCACGAGTAGTGACAGCAGTAGCCCGTCGCAGTGCCCAATCAGTCTCAGATCCGCTGTTTTTTTTTGTGCCCCAGTCCCGGTCCACGCACGTGGCCGCCTCGGGCAGAGACGCTCGGTATCTTCTTCTTCCTCGGCGCAATCGAAAGACCGACGTCAATCGTTTCTTGCCGCGATGTCTCTAGAAAAGGCGCCCTGCCCCCCTCGCACGTCCTAAGCGTGCTGGGCCTGTCAAGCTTTGAACAGCATGAGAAACACACTGCAGGCAAGCGAGCAAACGCGCGCGTGCGAAGCGGAGGCGAGGGCGCGGCACGACTCCTCGGGGAGAAGCCTCCGTGGAACACACTGTGCAGGGGCAGCTCTCCCCGCCGTGGCCGTGCTGCCAGGAAGTTGAGGCGAATCGTTTCCTGCCGCGAGCAATCTGGGCAACCGACGCGGCTACCCTCTCTCGAATTGCAGCCTGTGGCCTGTCGAACTTTGCCAGGAACCAGAAAGGAACAGGCCAGCGAGCAATCAAGCAAGCGATTCGTTGACGAGGGCTCCGCGGCGTTGCTTGGAGGGAACGTTTTTGTGAAGCTAGTTGGGTTGTTTTTTTGTTGCTGTTGTTGTTTTTAACGCCGAAGCCCTTTTCTGAGCCCCTTCCAGCTTCATCTCGAGGAGCCCGATCTTGGCGATCTCGCCCGCGCTGCCTCCTGCCTTTGTGTTGTAGTCCACCCGCGGGATCTCGTCCTTCTGCTGTGTGCAGTGGTGGATCCATGTGCTTGGGTCGTACCCCTTCCAATCGGGCTTGACTGGCTCGTCGGTCCGCAAGTCGGTGTAGTTTTTCTGGTTCGGCACGGTCACCTTCTCCATGCTCTTCGTCCTGATGGGGCCGCTGCAGTATTGGAGCCCCTGGAGGATGTCATTGTTCGCCATCGGCTGATCCCCAATCGTGCGGATGCACACCTGCTGCGCCATCTAATGTTCGCCCGTCTTGGCGTCCACGGCCTTCGTGCGCGCCAGGCTTATCTGGAGCATGGCCGTGTGATCGGTCAGTGCCTTGATCTCAGTCCGAATGCCGCTCTGGACCGCCTTCCGCACCAAGGGCTCCCAACTTCGCGCCTCGCGCTGCGCGAGGGCGCGAACAGCTTCGCGCCCTCGCACCGCCTCCCAGGGGAGAAGAGGAGGATGCGGAAGAATCGGAGCCGAACCGCGAAGCGCGAACACACGTCGGTCGGAAGAAGTAGGTAAAAAAAGTAGGAAGGCGGATAAAGCGGATTGGGCCCAGGCGCTCCCAGAGAATCACAAACCACAGAAAAAAACGTGCCGATTCTTGAAGTAGGAAGGCGCTTGAAGCAGATTGGGATCTGGGGATCCAGAAATGTCTACTTTCAACGACCGGCGTGCAACTTCGCGCACTCGAGGGCGCCCCTGCTTCCGCACGTGGCTCGTGCTGTGGATGCCCGCCTCCGCCCTCGTCGGCGCGTGCCCCGCGTCACCGATATCTCGCCGAGAGGCGAGCCGCGCCGTGCCCGCCGGGCGTCGGGGACCCCATGGGAGCCTGCCGGCTGTGGTCGCGGCCTGCCTGGCCAGCGAGGTGTCGAGGCCGGACGGGTGCCGACTGCAGCGCCGCGCTCGGAGGGTGTGAGCCTGCACGGCGAGTGTCGGGCCGTGTGGTCGTGGTCGGGTCGTGTTGTGAAAATCAGGCAGGCAGGGACGTGATGTGTAGGACGATCATGAGAATCATCTCTGCCGTTGCTGCTCTCGCTCGCTCGCTCGCTCGTACGTTGTGCACTTTCCCTCTCGCCCGCGGGCGAGGTCGAGGTCGGGCGGTGCTGACTGCAGAGCCGCTCTCGGAGAATGTGAGCCTGCAGTCAACCCGCAGAGTAAGGATGCGCGATAAGGATGCGCGGGCCTTGGACGCCCATTTCGAAGCTTCCCGAGCGGGGCGCGGCCAACGAGAGTGTCCAAGGATGGACCCAGGAAGCAAGGATGCAAGGGTACCTTTGGGAGGGATGCCTATCCTTACTCTGCGGGTCGACTGTACATGGCAAGTGTCGGGCGGTGTGGTCGTGGTTGGGTCGTTTCTCACATGTGGTTCTGGAGCCGCTTCCGCTGGGTGGGTCAGTCGATCCTGGAATCAGGGCAGGAGTCGTCGGGGCTCTGTGGGGCCCATTAGGGCTTCAGAACAAGCTTAGGGCTCTCTGGAGGTCTTCGTAAGGCCAAGGGTACGTTCCCCTCTGAGCACCTTTCCCGGGTCAGCACATGCCTCATTTGCACAAGTAGTAGCATGCGTATCATGGTCCTGGTCTCCGAAACGCGGGGGGCGATCTTCCAGTCGTACGCTTTCCTCAGCCTTGCAATTATCTGGTCAGGAACAGTCTCCTGTCTAATACGTGCGCCCCCCTGCTGAGCTTCTCGTCATCACTGGCAGAAAACCCTGTCTTGTTCTCACTTTCTGCATCTCCCTGGGTGAATCCCCACGGGCCGACTATCTCCAATATTCGATGGGCAAATGTCCCCAACAAACCGTCCATCAATTCAATGGCCCGATGAATCAACCCAGGGTGAATTGATGACCCGACTGCAAGATATGATTACCGCAAGTCCGACACACTGTGTTGAACAGCTATGGCGAATGCTGAAACGCTGGCGCTTAGTCTCCACATTGACCTTCTGAATGACCTAATCACCCCTCATCATCCTGATCATTGGCCAGGCTCCTTCCATCATTGCATTCGTTCGCTCCATGTGTGAATCCCTGGGTGCGCGAGGGATCGATCGTCACGCCAGGCTGGCGCCCTTTTCCCTCCGTCTCCGGCAGTTCCTCTCTCCATCCCCCTCCAATATGCACATATTTATTATCTTGCACAGGGTGTCTAGAGCTCCGACCACTTTATGTCGGCGTCGTCGTCGCTCCCCCCCAGCTGCCTTGTGCCCTTCATGTGTCGCTATATGTGTAGCTGTGTGCCTTGTGCCCTTCATGTGCCGCTAAATGTGTCGCTGTGTGTCGCTATGCGCCTCCATGTGTGCGTCGCTATGTGTCGTTGTGTGTCGTTATGCGTCGATATGTGTGTGTGTCGATATATGTCGATATGTGTCGACATGTGTCGCTACGTGTCGCTCCCCAGCAGCCCAGCGCACCGCCCCCTCCGCCCCGACGACTTTATTTCGGCGTCGTCGTCGCCCCCCCCCCCCCCTTCTCCCTCTCCTCAGCAGCCCAGCGCGCTGCCCCCTCCGCCCCGACCACTTTATTTCGGCGTTGTGCCGACATGTGTCGCTATGTGTCGCTCCCCAGCACCCCAGCGCACCGCCCCCTCCGCCCCGACGACTTTATTTCGCGTCGTCGTCGCCCCCCCCCCCCCCCCCCCCCCTCTCCCTCTCCTCAGCAGCCCAGCGCGCTGCCCCCTCCGCCCCGACCACTTTTTCGGCGTTGTGTCGACATGTGTCGCTATGTGTCGCTCCCCAGCACCCCAGCGCGCCCCTCCGCCCCGACGACTTTATTTCGGCGTCGTCGTCGCCCCCCCCCCCCCTCTCCCTCTCCTCAGCAGCCCAGCGCGCTGCCCCTCCGCCCGACCACTTTATTTCGTCGTCGTCGCCCCCCCCCGGTCCTTTTCCCCAGCAGCCCAGCGCACCGCCCTCTCCGCCCCGACCACTTTATTTCGGCGTCGTCGTCGCCCTATTTCGGCGTTGTGTCGACATGTGTCGCTTTCCCCAGCAGCCCAGCGCACCGCCCTCTCCGCCCCGACCACTTTATTTCGGCGTCGTCGTCGCCCTATTTCGGCGTTGTGTCGACATGTGTCGCTATGTGTCGCTCCCCAGCACCCCAGCGCACCGCCCCCTCCGCCCCGACGACTTTATTTCGGCGTCGTCGTCGCCCCCCCCCTCTCCCTCTCCTCAGCAGCCCAGCGCGCTGCCCCCTCCGCCCCGACCACTTTATTTCGGCGTCGTCGTCGCCCCCCTCCGGTCCTTTTCCCCAGCAGCCCAGCGCGCCGCCCCTCCGCTCCGCCCCGACCACTTTATTTCGGCGTCGTCGTCGCCCCCCCTCCCCCCCCCCCATCCCCCTCTTCCCGAGCAGCCCAGCGCGCCGCCCCCTTCGCCCCGACCACTTTCTTTCGGCGTCGTCGTCGCCCCCCCCCCCCTTCTCCCCAGCAGCCCAGCCCAGCGCACCGCCCCCTCCGCCCCGACCACTTTATTCTCTTGCACAGGGTGTCTAGAGCTCCGACCATTTTATTTCGCGTCGCTCCCCCCCCCCCCGCGTCCTCAGCGCCAGAGTGGGGCCCCCGCGCCGTGGCTCTCTGCCCCAAGCCCCCCCGCGTCCCCAGCGCCCCAGCGGGGGCCCCGCCCACTGCCCCCTCCGCCACGAACGCTTTATCCCGCGTCGCCCCCCCCGCCCCCCCGCGTCCCCAGCGCCAGTGTGAGGCCCCCGCGCCGTGGCTTTCTGCCCCGAGCCCACCGCGTCCCCAGCGCCCCAGCGGGGGCCCCGCCCACTGCCCCCTCCGCCACGAACGGTTTATCCCGCGTCGCACCTCCCCCCCCCCCCCCGCGTCCCCAGCGCCAGTGTGGGACCCCCGCGCCGTGGCTCTCTGCCCCAAGCCCCACCGCGTCCCCAGCGCCCCAGCGGGGCCCCCGCCCACTGCCCCCTCCGACACGAACGCTGTATTACGCGTCGCACCCCCCCCCTCCGCGTCCCCAGCGCCAGAGTGGGACCCCCGCGCCGTGGTTCTCTGCCCCGAGCCCCCCCGCGTCCCCAGCGCCCCAGCGGGGGCCCCGCCCACTGCCCCTTCCGCCACTAACGCTTCATCCCGCGTCGCGCCGCACACCACCTCCCCCACCTCCTCCCCGCGTCCCCAGCGCCCCAGTGGGGACTCCGCCCCGTGCCCCCTCCGCCCCGACAATTTTATTCCGCGTCGCGACGCACGCCACCTCCCCCCCTTCCCCCCCTTTTCCCCAGCGCCCCAGTTGGACCCCCGCCCCGTAGCCCTCTGCCCTAAGCCCCGCCCATGCCCCCTCCGCCCCGACAGTTTATTCCGCGTCGCGGCACACACACACACACACACACACACACACACACACACACACACACACACACACACACACACACCTCCTCCTCTCCGCGCCCCCAGCGCCCCAGTGGGACCTCCGCCCCGTGCTCCCTCCGCTCCGAGCACTTTATTCCGCGTCGCGACGCACGCCGCCTCCCCCACCCTCCCCACCTGGGACTTGGGCCCCGTTGCTTGGCCCAGAGGGCGATGCCTTGCCCCCTCTTCCCCCCTCCTCCTCCACCTCCTCCTCCTCCTCCTCCTCCTCCTCCTCCTCCTCCTCCTCCTCCTCCCCCTTCCTTTTTGTGCAAGGGCTATGGCACACGTGCCACTTGTTAAGGCAGGCAAGCAGAGAAAGCTGAGAGTCAAACACCTCTGAATACTGGTACCATCCTGTAGTGCCCTGCAGAGCAGAGTACTCCAGATTTCGTAAGAAAAGGGAGGGGGTCTGGACCCTCCAAGACAAGCCATTTCAGACCTCCCCCGTGGGAGAACCCTCCAAAACATCGTCCCCAGACCCCCCCAGGCCCTCCAAGATAGCCTGGAAGAGACCCCCCAAAAAATCAGACCCCCCTCCCTTCATTACGAAATCTAGAGTAGTGGTAGCTCAGCAATCCCTACACTAGTCCACTGTGGATCCCCGCCCGCCACTGTTGTGTAAGATAGCAACGGCATGCCTGCGCACCGCCTGCCGCCCCAAGTCTTCCCAGCGCTCGCAGACCCTTCTGGCCCCTCCTCCTCGTCCTCCTCCTCCTCCTCCTCCCCCCCTCCTCCTCCTCCTCCTCTCCTCCTCCTCCTCCTCCTCCTCCTCCTCCTCCTCCTCCTCCCCCTCTTCCTCCTCCTCCTACTCCTCCTCCTCCTCCTCCTCCTCCGTAGCCATTTTGGCTCAAGCCCCTGCTCCATGCTGCCCGGGTGGTCAATCTTTCTTGCCGTCTGGGTCGGTAGTACACTCCATAGTCGTACAAGTGTTGCATCTGGCTTCCCTTGCTGGAAATTTGCCGTATGCTTGGTGTTTTTTTGCTTGCTCCTTCTGCCAATGCTTCTTCCTGCTGGATGGGTGGGTACGCCGGCCGTGGTCCTGCCCCTTTCCACAGGGAATCATGCAGGGCTCCGATGGGCCGCTCGCGCTGACACTGTCTCTGGCCGTGGTCTGCGATCCTATATCGCCTCTGCTGCGAGCGGGAAGGCTTCTCGATAGGAGGAGGAGGAGGAGGAGGAGGAGGAATAAAAATGGGAGAGGGAGGAGGAGGAACCATCGCTCCGACAGGAGGAACCAACCCGCAGCCTCGAGTAGCAGCCATGCGTTGAGCCAGGCGTGTGTGGCTCGCCTCAGCAAGGCGGAAGCCACCCCGCGTCGCGTGCTCGGCACCAGCGGGGCCCATGAGCCATTGTCACCCGGGTGGGCCGTTGCCCCTGCACCTCTTTCTGCTCCTGCTCGCTTCGTCCCCGTCCATTTTTCTTCTCCTCCCTGCTCCTCGTCCCCCCCGTCCCTCCCTTCGCCCTCTCCTCCATCGCTCCCCGCCCTCCCCCTCCCGCCGCTTTCTCCTCCCACCCTCATACCCCCTATCCCCTTCCCCCCTTTCGCCCTCCCCCTTCTTCCCACTGCTGTTCCTCCCGCTCCGCTTCTGCTCTTCCCCACCCCCCTGGGGGAAACTAAGCGATAGTTGCCAGAGAACATAAAGACCCACCCTCATAGCAAGAACCCTGACCAGCGAAACCGTTTGGTAAGCGCACCAATGGGAAGAATCGAACAGGGCAAGGCTTCAGTAAACGCTCAGGGCTGTCAAGCAAACGCGACTTATGGGGGTCGGGGTGATTCTGAAGGGGCCCTGTGGCAGGCACACAAATACATACAAAGAACCGGATTCCCCATATTGTCCAGTAGTTTCTGGGTTTGTGCCTTCCCCCCCCCCACTTCCCATACTTTCCCATATTTTCTGGGGAAATCGGCGATGCATGGTGTCTGTGTGTTTTTGTTCCCCTCCTGATTCTTACCCCATTGACACGCGGCGTTGCCGCTCCCGGCCCGCGGTGACGAGCCTGGCCCCCCCCCGGGGGCCGGCTGCAGCCGCCTCGGCTCGCCCTCCCCTGACGTACACACTACGCCCTCCCGTCGCAGGTCCCCCCCCCAGGCTTCCAAAAGAGCCCCAGGAAGGGCTCCACAGAGCGTCGGCGCCGCCGCCGCCGCCGTCGCGCCCCCCCCCCCCTTCGGTGTCGGCGGCGCCGCCCGTGGTCCGTGCCCATGCAGCATCCCGGAGCGAGGCCAGCCGCGGCGACGGGGGCCCACCACGGGGCCCCGACGGGGCGCAGGCGAGGCAAGGGCAACGGGTAAAGGCACACGACGTTCGTCTCTGATCGCGCTCGTTTCTGCTGGTGCGCGCTTCTAAGTGCTCCTCGCAAAGAACTCAAAGAACTCTCAAATAATTCGCCCCACGGGTGCTCGTTTCTCGTTACTGGCCCCCTAGTGGCCAGGAACGAGCGCCCTGGTCGTTCGTTGTCACGGTGCTCCTGGGCCCCCCAGTGGCCAGGAAGAGGCCCAGGATAGAACCATTAGAAACGAAAGGATCTTGGCCCCCCTCCCAACAAAAACTCAGAGAACTCTCGAATAATGAGAAACGGCCGTGGACAAACCTCCCTTCAGTAAACCTCCCCTTAATGAAAACGGCCTGGGACCGAAACCGACGGACCTGGACCCGCAAAAATGACGGCCGCGACGCCCTCTCGCGAACCGAAAACGGCCAATTCCTTAATCGACGTGTCAGGGTAGGAGGTCTTTCCACCTCCGATAGAAATTATGACGACCGAGCAACACGCACCCATACCCATAGGGGGGACGGAGGAGGCTATGGGTGCGTGTTGTCGGATGGAGGTCCCCGCTCGAACGGGAGCTTCCCCCAGGGTCCGACAACTCGCACTCATAACCATAGCCAGTTCCCCTCCTTTCGACCCTCCTAATGGGTATGGGTGTGAGTTGTTCGCTCGTCGAATGAACAGTGTGTACTCCAGATTTCGTAATAAAATGGAGGGGGTCTGGACCCTCCAAGACAAGCCATTTCAGACCTCCCCCCGTGGGAGAACCCTCCAAAACATCGTCCCCAGACCACTCAGGCCCTCCAAGATAGCCTGGAAGAGACCCCCCCCGAAATGAAACCCCCCTCCCATTATTACGAAATGTGGAGTACCTCTTCCCCAGCCCCCCGGGTGCTGCTCCTCGGCGAGGGCGCTGGACGACAGACCATCCCGACGGCGGCCCCCCCCCCGCGGGGGGCGCCCGCGCGCCTCGGTGCTCCTCGAGGAGCTCCGGGACCTGCCGCGGGGGGAGCGGAGAGAGGGGGCGCGCGCGGGCGCCGGGAGGGGCGCGGGGGCGAAGGGCGCGCGAGGGGCGCGGGGGAGAAAAGGGCCCCCGCCCGCTTTCGTCGCGAAAGAGTCCCGGCGGGAGGTTTGGGGCTGCTTCTTGCTGTCCTCGGCGCCCCTCGATGAGCTCGGGGGCCTTCCCTGGGCCGGGTGGGGGGGGGCCAGGCGGAGGGGGCGCGTGTGGGGCGCACGTCGCGTTTTCCCATTCCCCCCTCGCCCTTGCTCAACCCATCCACCCCCGCCCCCCCACCACCTTCCCACATTCACCACTAACCCCCCCCCCCCTTCTATCCCCACGCGCACCTCCCCAATCACTCAATCTTCTGCCCTCCGTCCACACCCTTTCCTCCCAATCCCCTGTTCCCTCTGACACCCGCGAGACAACATTCGCGACGAGAACGATGACAGGTAACAAACTGGGAAACGCCACGAAAGGGCAGTTCGTCTTCCCTGGCTCCAGACTGGATCGCATGCGCGCTACTTCTCGGAATGCAAGAGGAAGGAGAGGAACAGGCTGGAAGAAGAGATGGGGAAATATGGAGGATGTGGGATGATGGGTGACGGGGAGGAAGCAAGAGAGAGAGGGAGAGAGAAAGAGCGAGGGAGGACACAAACAAATAGCGACCGATCGAGAGAACAACAGGCAAAAGCCAGCGAGCAAGCCTCAAGTCTAAAGGTGAGCAACTAGCAGACCTAAGCCAAGGACGGACATCGGCGTGGACTGAGCGGCCAACTCTCCTGCTTGGCTGCTGCACCGCAGCGGCGGGCAGCGCAGTCAGGGCCAGGGGGTCGGCAAAGATTCTGGCAAGCAGCCAGACACGGCCACCAAGTGGTTGTTATATGAAACAGGGGGAAGCACCTCTGGGACGAAACGCGCCACCGCCCCAGATACATGCAGCGACAGAACGGCCGGCGCGAGAGCGATCACCATGTCATTCGGGGCCACCGGACCCATCGGGGCTACAACGCTGCAGGCGGGGAATATTCGTCCTCGCGAGACCTCGCTGCCACCGGCTGCAACTGTCTCCATGGTCCAGGTCAGCTGCCGCGGTGGGCGACGAGTTGGCGGGCCCCCCCCCCCCCACGGCCGCAGCGCCGCACCCGCCCTGTGCATCGCCGTCCGGCTTGGCGCCGGGCGCGGGAGCAGAGCGTGGCCCAATGGGCCTGGCTGGGAGGCAAGCGGTCGCCTCGGGATGTGTGCCTCGCGCCGCGTCGGTGCCGCTGCGCGCCCGCGCTGCGGGCTTTATGGGGGGCGCGGGCAACGCCGCGGCAGGGCGCCTGCCACCCGTGGGGGCGACCCCTCCTCATGACAGTGCAGCAGGCGCACCCACTGCAGATCACAACTCTGCCGCGCGCCCCTCTGGACGATGGCCCCAAACGCGAAAGACTTCCAGGCCGTCGCAAGCAGGCCCGCGCCCGAAGCTGCCAGGAGAGGAGGCACCCCCCGCCCGCAGACGCCCAAAACGTGCGACAAAGAGAGGAAGGCAATTCAGGCGGCCCCACTGCACAGGCTACTTCCGCCGAGGCAGCCTCTGGGGAGTCGGAATGCGAGGCTGAATTCTTTGCAAGAAGGCAACATTGGCGCGCCGCCACTGGAGGTCAGTCAGCCCGCAGCGCCTGATGGCCCCACTTTGAACACCCTCGAAGTTCGACCCCGAAGCGGACGAAATCTTACAACTACGGCAGCGCCACAACTTCAGACCTGTGCTCGGTTGGCGACGGCATCGGGTCTGCGCCGACTTGGCTGGGCGCGGTGTTGGCAGTGCCGAGGCAACTAGCAGCGGCGCTAGCAGCGCTGCACTGGCCAGGAAAATCCAGGTGGCTCAATTTTCTTGGAGGCGCATGGCTCGGGCATCAATGGCAACTCGGGCTGCGCTGCTCCTGCGCCCCAGGCCCGGCGGAACAATCGACCCAAGGATTGGAAGGCAGATCGCGCGAATTCGACGTCAGCGCACCCGCTCGGGCCAGCGTCTGTTGGTCTATAACAAACTCTCCCCAATTCTCGGCACGCTTGCCGCGCGACGTCTCCAGGGCCGGCCTTCCGTGACAAAGGCTAGGAGATCACTGCAAACAGCTCGAAAATGGGGCGCGTGCTTGACAGAATTGACTCCGGCGTAACGCTCGGCATGCATGGGGCGCGGACTGCCGCCCTGGCCGGGGTCCGCGAATGGCCCCCCAAAGCAGGCCGCCCTGGGTCACCTCGACGGCCGGCCATCCACGCCAGAGCAGCTCCGGGCTCGCATTCGCAAGCTTGGGGCCATCTGCGCAGACGCGCGCCCCCCCTGGAGAGCCAGCGCCCCCCCCCCCCGCGGAAAACACGGCTAGCCAGGGCCTGCGCTGGGGGGGGGGCGGGGCTGGGAGGGGGCCCGCGAGCCAGCTCCAACGCCCCCCCCCTATATTTGTCGGCCCAAGGCATTCGCCCCTAGGGCCCTCGGGCGGCCCCCGCGCTCCAATGCTTCAGGCGAGAGGCGGTCGAGGTCGAGGTCCTCGGGAGGTCATGGGAGGACTGGGCAATCGCAGAGATAATGCCCCAGGGTGCCGGGAACCCCAGTCGGGCGCAGCTCGGTCGCTTCTGGGTCTCCGAGGCCCGCGGCCTGCTCGCGCGCGGAGGGGGGCAAAGGGCACCCCCGAAAAAGGCGCCTTGCAGAGCCCCCTCTCGATGGGGCCCGCAATGTCACGCATGCTGGCGCGCAGGTGCCTGCTCCATATCATCCACGTGCCAAGACCCTCAGGAGTGCGATTCATCATCTTAACCATCTACCACCTGCCAAATCCATGCTGCACTCTGCATTGAAATCAGCTGGCGGCCCCCTGATGGAATCGACGACGTCGCCTTCGTGCGCGACAGCGCAACGGGCGGCGGCCGCATCCAACCGACTCTTCGCAGGGGGAAAAAGACAGATACCATGGGGCCATGTCGCTTGGCCCAAGACAACTCTTCACCTATCGCCTGCACCAGATGCATCCGCGCCTCTTGCATGATCGCAAGTGGTGCCAGGCCGTCGCCGATGCTAGCGGCATCGTTGCGCGCCAGCGAGACTGTGGCGTCGGAGATCGGGCGCGGCACCTTTCCGACTGGGTCGCCAGCCAAGCCGTCGCACACGCATGCGGGCGCGCGCCAAAGAGGTGGCCATTCATGCCGCGCAGCTTTTTGAGCGCGCTGTCCACGCGCCCGCTGGCGCCAGCACGATGCGCAGCAGACGGCAAAATGGAAGCGCGCCAGTGCCCATAATTTTGGCTTAAGCTCGACGAACACGCGTGCGCAATTTCGCCCCCATGGTCCCCATGGCTGCCAAACTCTCGCGCTGTCGGGCTCGACGCAGTCAGGCTCGCGTCCGAGGTCCCGCGCGTGCGCGAGACACTTCAGCTGGGGCGCGCCTGCCGCGCATCGGACCGCCTTTCTGGCGCGGCGCGAGCGCGCGTAAGTTCCGCCCTCGACGCCGAGTCATGCCCGAACCGCGCCGCGGAAGAGCGGCTGGGCCTTCTCAGGCGACTCACCGAGCCGTTGGAAGCTGACGTCGCGCACGGTCGCTCGAAGGGCCACGTCATTGAAAAGCTTCTGAATTCGACCATGGAAGCGGAGAGGAGGTGGGCCATCGCACGCTTGTAAGCACCAAGCAGAGCTCCACGCAACCGATGCGAAGCCATCTGCCGCGACCATCGCGGGCGCCTGATAGCAGCTAAGCAGCGCTCGGAAGAGCCGAGGCGGGAAATGCAGATGCCTCGCGTGCCGGGGCAACGCGCTAAGCTCGATGCTATCGAAGCGCATGTGCATGCCGATGAGAATGCTGACAGACGGATAGCCACGAATTCTAATCATCCCCGCAGCAGGGTTGCGTTGAACGGCGGCGTCGGCACTCACTGAACCAGGTCGGGGGGCCCAGGAAGCACCCGCAAGGTAAGTCGACGCTCATTGCTTGGACATGGGGCGGCTCAACCGTTTCCAGATTCTGACCACAGCGCTAATATGTGCAATCAGCCGATGTCCTCTGTCAGGCTGGGTCAACCTCACGAGCCTGGTCTGCGCGCGTCGGTCTGGCCAGCAAAAGAAATGTCGCCGATGCGTTGGGGGCGCCGCCTCGCTCCGAGTCAGACGTCGGGCGCCGGCAGTTGATCTGCCCAAGAGCGGCGCGCGCATTAAATCCGCGTAACATCGCGTGCCCATTTTGACCAGATCGGCCCTCCGGCCTCTGCCGGTCATCAGGGCGATCCAGCCTTGGAGCGCAATGCGAAGGCGATATGGTAGACCATGCATCCCAGCAAGAGTTGGCCATCTGGCAGGGCCCGTGGTCATCTGCGTAGTTCGCGCGCGCGCCGTGGAATAGCGACTTGCCGCTCCGCCCCGCGCGGGCCGCTCCTCGACGCTGAACGCGCCGACTGCCTGAACTACTCGGCCCACTTCGGCCAGGGCCGCCGCCGCGTGCTGCTCGAAGCTGGGCCCGTGCATGGTCTGGCTGAGGCCTTCGGCGAAGTCGCGTTCCTTCGGCTTCTCCAAGCAAAACTCAAACCGCGCCATGTCTGGGGCGGAGATTCCGCGCGAGCTGGCAAGCAGCTCGCCCTCGCCGGCGCGCCCGGTGCGAATTTGTTCTTCGCGCGCAGAGGCGGTGCTCCAAAAAGAAAGCCGGTTTTGAATGACATGTCCGCGGCGCGAGCTCAGGGGCGCGCGCAAGTCTGCGCGGCGAAATGCTGCCCGAAAATGCCATCGAAAGCTGGCGATGGGGGGCGACGGGGCGGATGGGGGGGCGGGGGCGCAGCGAGCGCTGCGCGAAAAAAAAAAAACGACCCAGACGGCCACGTGCATAATCCAATGAATCTACGCGTGGATGAATATGTTTAAATACACATGTGTAAATGTGTGTTTACATCTACATATATATATATAGATGTATATATATATATGTAGATATATAAGTATTTACATGCATTCATACATACCCACATACACACATGAGAGGGGGGGAGGGGGGGGGGGGGGGGGCGAAGGGGGCGGAGAGGGGGGGCGACGGCCAGTGGACCATCGGCAGACATGGGAGATCTCGTGGGCGCGTAGACAGCAACCCCCAAAGCATTGCCAGAAGGGGGGGCTCGCGCAGTGGACCCCAGCGGGCCTCGCGCTCCAGAGCAGGGCCACCCGCCCAGAGAGGGGGGGCCGAGGCGGACGGGCGACCTCAACATGCCGAGACAGCCAGCGCGGCGCGAAGGGGCACGGCAAAGCAAAGGAGGAAGGTCAAACAGGCAGAAGACGGAGAGAACCGGCCGCCGCCCCAGGGGCGGGCGGAGGCGGAAGGGCGCCTCGTGACAGGCGCCAGCACTGGCGCGTCCAGGAACCCCACTGCGCAACGTCCCGCGCCGAGGTCCCGCGCTGAATCCTGGAGCCTGGGTCGGAATCGGACTAGGAGTCGGAGACGCAGCCGACGCTGGAGTTGTCCGTGGAGCGAGGCGGGGTCGGAGCACGGGCACGTGCCGATGCGGGGTCGGAATCGACGTTGAAGCTGGCGTCGGCCGCCGGAGCGGCGGGCGCGAAAGGGCATGTGGCGACGGTCGGAGTGAGGGCCACGTCGTTGCAGGGTCGGAGTCGCGGCGCCAAAGGTTGCGCTCGCGGCGGCGGTGGCGCGGCTGGCGGGGTCGGCGGCAAAGAGATTTTTGGTCGGCCGCGAAAAACCAGCCAAAGAGACGCCCCCGCCGTCGGACGGGCAGGCGTCGCTACGTCGGCCGGGCACGCTCGGCGCAAGTAAGAGTGAGTTGGCCCCCGGCTCTCGCGTCTCGCCCAACGCCCGGATGCCTTGAAGGCCTGCAGCCTCTCGGGCACACGAGGATCTGGCGGCTTGACCTTCTTCCAAACCGCGCGGGCGGGGTTGGCGGCGGGGGGGGGGGGGGCGGCGCGGCCCTGGCGCCCTTTCCGAGCCCCGTGCTCGACGACGTCATGCATGCCCAGAAGTTGGCGCGCCAGCGTGAAGAGGGTGGCGCCCCGGGCCGCCGCGAGATCGATGGCCTCACAAGCCGCGTCAATCAAGTTCCTGACCCGCCCCCAGAGCACGGCGGGGGGGGGGGGCAGGGGGGGCCCGGCGGGGCCCAGCACGGGGGCGGCGCAGACCTGGAGCGGCCCATCAGGGACCCGAGCGCACACGTCTGTCTCAGCCGTCTCAAATGCGAGGCAAACTGGCAAGTGCGGGGGCTGGGTGGCGCCCCCATGCACGGCGCATGGCTCGCGGGCAAGCTGGGCCATGGCCGACGAGCAAAAGAAGGAATCCACGACGGCGCCAGGCTTCGACGCCAGGCAATAGTGCCCCGCGGCAACTCAGAGAATCCACGCGCTGAGTTGAGCCAATATGCGATCGTGTGGCCCGTCAAGTTCCAGCCACCTGCGACGACCCAGCGCGTCGCGTGCGCATTGGGCTGCACCGTGTAGGCGGCGAACATGGCGAGGGCGGCATTGTTCTCATCGTGGAGGCCTACCGAGTCCATGAAGTGGACAGCCATCAACGCAACTCCTCACGCGGGGCCCCAGCGAGCTTGCGCCACCAGCCAAGCACCGGCTCAATCGTGACCGCCACAGATGCCGCCACTACCCGCGTCTAGGGATGGAGCCCAAACCCGCGCATCGCCAAGATGCCGCAAGCGGTGCTGTGCGCCAGGTAGCTTCTCTAGCGCGGCTCTCCCGGGCGAGCGCGATGGCCATCGCGCAGGCGGGCGTGGCGAGGACATCAAGCAGAGGGCCGCATGACGAGACATTGGCCGTGACGACGCGAAAAACTGAAGCGGCCTTGACGCACGCATGGCTGGAGATAAACAACAACCACTCTCATAACAAGACCTGCTGCACATCGATGTTCGCCGCGAACCACGAGAACGCCACTGCGATCCTGACCATAGTTCGTCGACAACCGCCGCGGGCGCTGAGCTGGGGGAGACTTCGCTTGCCCTGGCTTGGCGTCAACGCACTGGAAATATACCCACCCATTCAACGGGCAGACCTGGACTAGCCGCCTATTGACCTGGCAGCGGTAAACAAATAACCACTCGTCCCCATGGCGTTCGTTTTGCAATCGATTATGGTTTTTGGTGACTGTCGATCAAAACTGCGCTCGCTCATAAGAGCCTGAGGGCTGTAGCTTCAATATGTCTATCGATGCACTTTCAGGGACGAACCTCAAGAATGAAAGTGTTTTAAGAAAACAACGATTCCCTAGAAATTCTTGGGCCTGTGGAAATAAGCCAACCTCTTCCTGAAGAAGGTAGAGCTGGCAACCCTGGGAAGTCGCGACGTCTGCCCATCCGTCCCGCTGCGCACGCCCAGCGCCTGTCTGCGTCGCGTGCCCGCTCTGCTTTCTCGGCCCCCGCTCCCGTGGTCTCTCGGCGCGCCGCTGCGGATCTCGTCGACGCCACCCGTGTCCACGGGGAAAGAGGCACGCACCTGGTGCGCCGACGCTGGCGCCGCGGGCGCCGGTGCAGCGGCGCCTGCGGGTGCTGCGGGGGGACTGCCCGGCTCCACCTCGATCTCGCGCGCCCCCTCTCCTGCTCCTCGAGGGCGCGCAGCGCATCGAAGCAGCTCGCCGCGTTCTTCGCGAGAGTGGCGCTGGCGTCGATGGCCTCGGACATGTCTCCCATTTCGGTCGTCGAGAAGGTGTTTCAACGCTGACGCAAGCGTCCTGAATAAGAAGGAGCGTGGAGTGCACGTGGGGCCCATGGTCGCCACCTTGTGGCGTTGCATCTCGAGGGTCTAGAAGACGGACCTCTGTTTCTGGTAGTCTGCGACTGTCTGCGAACAGTTCCTCCTGGCCATGCTGTTTGGTGAACGTGTCAAAGCGCGTGGTGTAGTGATGCACCTGGGCAGCGTACGGCGTTTGGGTGGTCATCTTCAGACGGCGAGTCTCTCCACCATGAGCTGCTCCTTGGCCGCGACGACCAGAGGACCGGTAAACGAGCCCAGAACCAGAGCGTATTGGCGATATCGACGAGCCTCCCCTGGTCCTTACCTTCTGTCCCGGGTACGCTGGCAGGTTCATTAAGCTCGAACTGAGGGCGTGCCGCCTGGAGAGAACGAAACCACCCGATCCCCTGGTCCTGCTGACGAGCACGCCCTCTCCCGCGTCCGGACTCGCAGCCCTTGCCGCCTCAGCCTCCACCGCACGTGCACTGGGAAGGCGCAGCAGCGTGTGGCCAAACAAAACAACTCATTAGGAGGCGCTGCACCACGAGAAGGTGGAGGAGGAGGAGGAGGAGGAGGAGGAGAAGGAGGAGCAGGAGGAGTAGGAGCAGGAGGAGGAGGTGGAGGAGGATGAGGAGGAGGAGCAGGGAAGCCATTTGGCCTCTTGCGGGCCAGCCGATCCCGATCGATCCATCGGGGTCGGTCGGCGCCTGCCGCCCGATCGATCGCGGTGGCAGGGCGCGTCGCGCATCGGCCAGCCCCCGAGGCCGGGCTCACGCGCGCCGCGCGCCATATTCTGCGGCAGGGGGCCACCCGTGCCTCCCTGTCCCCTGCCGCAGGCCGCGGCGCTCGCGGCCGCGCTGCGGCCCAGCGGCGGGGCGCCGCGACATCGCCGAGGAGGAGGTCCAGAGGGCGCTGCCCACCGCCGCGAGCGGCAGCAGAGAGCCCAGGACAGGCTCCTGCTCCGCCTGCGGGCAGCGGCCGAGCGCCTGGCCGCCCACCACTCTGCCCAGCCAGCGATGGCCCGTGACGGTAAGGGCAGAGGCAGTGGTGGCCGCAGCGGCAAGGGCCAGGCCCAGGAGGAAGCAGCACCGCCAGCAGCGCCCCCATGGCGCCAGGAGAGGTGGCATGGCGCTGGCTGGCGAGAGCAGCACTGGCACGCCGAGCCAGCAGGTGAGGACCCGCCCTGGCGCAGGGAGCCGTCGCGGCCACGACGCTCTGGCCAGGCCAGCCCTCGCCAATGGCAGCAGCAGCAGCAGCAGCAGCCCAGTCAGCCTCCCTGGCAGCAGCAGCAGCAGCAGCCCAGGGCGGGCAAGGGTGGCCAGGCCAGCTCCAGCAAAGCGGACCAGCGAGCTCAAAAGGTCATCGACTCAGTGGCGGCATGCACGCTGGACGAGGCCACCACCCACCCAAAGTGGCAGGCGCCCCCGGCCGACCGCGCAGGCATCCAGAAGTTTCTGAGCACCGCCGACCAGAGGCTGAGGAAGCTTGGCGACCTGGTCATTGCCAAGCAGGCCGCGGGGGACAGCACGAAGGAGCAGTTGATGGAGATCGCGGTCATCAAGTATCAGAAACTGGTCACGAGAAGGCCGAATGACCAGCTGCAGGTGCTCAGAAAGAGGCGCAAGGCCGTCAAACTCGAAGTCGTCGCCCTCGAGGCCAGGACGAACGAGCTGCGGGACGACCTCAAGGCCAAGCAGCAGGAGTTGAGGTAGCTCGAGTCCAACATCGCCGACGTGAGGGCCGTGCTCGCCGACGGCGGCGCGGCGGACGACGAGGGCGACTGGGACACGGACGGGTTCGGCTTGGCACCGAGCTGGGATGCCTTCCACAAGGCCGTGATCGACAGGCGCCTGAACAGCGAAGCACCTGGTGACGGATTCCCAGCTTGGCCAGCGGGAGTGGTGGGGCGATCGCCACGCTCAAGAGCCAGCTCGGCAGGCAGCGCAACCAGAGGCTTCGCAGATCAGGTGGCCAAGGCGAATGCGGAGCGGGCCCACCAGCAGCAGCGCCATGCCGAAGCCGAGCAAGAGTTTGCTGCCGAGCTGGCGGAAGTCAGGAGGGTCGCCCGAGAACAAGCACTCCGCCACAACGGCGAGCAGGCGAAACTCAGGCTGGCACTCAAGGAGGAGTCAGAGCAGCTGCAGCGCATCACCGCAGCGGAGAGCGCAGCCCAGCAGCAGCAGCAGCAGCAACACAAGGCCCTCCGCCATGAAATCAAGAGGCAACAAGCCGAGCAGCTCGAGTTCGCGACGCAGATGGAGGCCAGGATAATCAGCCATGACACAGCCTTCAGTCAAGCCAAGGCAGAGGCCGAAGCCGCGACCCACCGGGCAAATCACCTGCATGAGCAGCTTGAGCAAGTTCGAGCGGAGCACCGGGAGAAGCCGCAACCCCAGGACAGGGTCTACCAAGACCTGCTGCGGGCAAGAGCCGAGGCGCAAGAGGCACTGCGACGGGCCCAGCACGAGAGCGCCCAAGCGACAGCTACAGCGGGCACTCTCAAGCAGCAGCTCGCCAGGCAGGAGCTGGTCATGGAAGAGAAGTTCCAGGAGGCCAAAAAGAACCACGCCCTCGAGATTGAAGCTGCCGCCGAATCAGCCAGGGTCCAGGCAATCGCCCAGGCCCAAGTGGTTGCCAATGCCAAGGGAAATGGGGCCCCCCCGCCGGCAGAGGCGGCCAGGCTGCAAGGGATCGTCCAGACAGCAGCACGGCAGCAGGAGCGGCTCAAGCAGACCAAAAGCGAGCTCGAGGCAGCTGAAGCCCGCATACACGAGCTCCAGCAGTACTCCAAGCTCGAGGCGGGCGCTGCGCAGCGTGCAGTACAAGTGGCATACCATGAAGCAGCGGAGCTGAGAAGCGCCAACAAGGAGCGGCAAATCCCGCACGAGGTGCAGGCAGGCATTGCAGTTCGCCCTGCTAAGGACTAGAGCAGAGGAGGAGGAGATCGCGAAGGCCAGCCTGAAGGACAAGGAGGCAATGCGGGCAGAGCTCGAAGGCAGTGCTGAGCGAATAAGGTCGAGTCTCACCCGCCAAGTCATGATAGAAGAGGCGAACGCACATGACTTGCAGCTGCACACAGAGAGCCTGCGACAGGAACTGAGCAGCTACGCGGTGCAGCTGAGCGAGCAAAGGTCCAACGCAGAGGTGCAGGAGCAGGCGCTGGAGGAGGAGCTCGCCCAGGCCCTCACCTTCAGGATCGCCAGCATGGAGGAGGCCTCCGCCATGGAAGACTTCGCCAGCCAGCAGAGGATGGGCAGGGAGGAGGCCATCCACCTCGCGCTGCAAGAAAGCCTCCAGCGCTCCAGCACGCTGCGCACCGAGCTAGACGCCATCGCAAAGAAGGAGCAGCAGGGCGCGTCGGAGACAGAGGAGCTAAAGCTGAGGATGCAGAGCCTGGAAGCCATTGCAGCCAGCAGGGAACGTGAACGCAAGGCCATGGTCAACCTGTACGCCGAGATGAGGCAATACGGGCAGGAGGGCTACGACTTCACCAAGAGGGCAGCTCATCACCTCGTCCAAGGGGGCCACCTCCCAACGCCCCAAGAGTCCATGGACGACTACCAGGAGGCCGCTGACCTGTACGAGGAAGCCAGAGGAGCAGCCGAGGCAGCGACCGCCACAGCGGAGCCCCCCGTTGCGACCAATCTCCAAACTGGTGCAGCTGAGGAGCGCCCAGCCAACAGGGGCCGCAGGCAGAGCAGCTCCTCTCCTCGGAGGCCAGCATCAACCAGGTCAGCCAGGTCAGCAGCCCGCCAGACCGACGAAGGCGATGCCCCCCTCATAGAGCGTGACAGGTCCAGGAGCCCCGACAGGCCAGACCCGCACGAGGAGGCAGAAAGATACGAGCGCGAACAAGATGAGTTGCGCAGACAAGCTGCTGAGGAGAAAGCACAATGGGAAGCCGTACAGATGGAGGAGGAGCTGGAGTCCGTAGTGAGGGACCACGAGGCGAAGGAGATCCAAAGGCGCTACTACGAGGAGGCCCCCTTGACCCAGTTCGGCACAGCGGGCACGCAGGACTCTCGAGCGGAGGACGACGGCTCGGAGCACGCGCCGATGATCTACCCCGCCAGGTGGCCGCCCTGGAGCCAGGATCACCCCACACCCGAGGAGGGTGAGGAGATGAGGGGGATCACGCAGCACGAGGCAGACACAGACCTGGCATCCACGTCAAGGGCTAGCTCGGCACCAGCAGAGCAAGGCGACCCTCCTACCCCGACAGCATCTCAGGTAATCTTCATCCCAGCATCGCCAGCGCCACTCAGCGAGAGGTCACTCACGCCCACAGTTCCATTCGGGCATGATGAGCAGCGTGGCCATGGAGGTGGAGAGGGAGCCGACAGCTTCGCATTGACCCCTCCCCCTGCGTCCCAGCAGAACGCGGAGGCGGCAGCGGCCAGCATCGAGAGGCAGTACGAGGGCATCGACATCATGACGCGCCAGCACACCTCAGCCGCCGCCGCAGCTGCAGCCCTCGAAGAGGCGTTTGGACCCGCGCCCGCATTTCCAGGAGAAGACATCAGCCAGGCCCACAAGGGTCAGCGGGTAGACTCTGGAGAGTCAGGCATAGCACGTTTTCGTGGCCGAGTGGCCCGCAGGAGGGACGAGACAAGGGGCACAGCAACCCCCTCCCCTCCTGCAACTCCTGGAGCCGAGGAGCAGGCAGCAGCAGCGCCCGCTGAATCCCCCCGAGGGGGGGGGGGCCTAGCAGCGCCGCCAGGCTTCAGGTCATGCATGACAGAATTCACCGCCAGGAGGCGGCCGATGAGTCCAACAGGGCAGAGCACGACGGATGTGGGATTTCGTCACGCTCTCCGATCAGTTCGACAGCATCGATCTCCTGGGCAGCATCGGGGAGAGCAGCTGGGGCCCAAAGCCCGCAGCACGGCAGTGGGGTCCTCCACTACGATGCTCGACCTACCCACCACCAGAGGCTTGAAAGCACGGCGGGCCCTGGGGGTAATTGCGACAGCCGTCTTGTAACAAATAGACCAGCGGAGATTCCGACAATCTCACGCACCAGATCAGGTACTCCCAGGAGTCCAGGGTCCCGAGGGGCCACGACTCCAAACAGATGTGCTACCGCAACGGGCATTGGCAGTGGGACGGCCACTCCCAATCGCAGCAGCCAGCATCAACAGCGGTATCAGTCACCTGGGTCTCGAGGGGCCAACGTGACACCACCACGGCCGACACGAGGGCCGCCCGCCGCGCCCCGAGGGGCGCTAGGCGGCAACCAAGGAGGCACACTACCAGGGATGAGTGATGCATCCGCCAATCTGTCAGCACTCCAGGTCACAAGCCACCAAGATGGCTGCAAGGATGCGTTACCGGCTGCCCTTGCACTCAGTGTGTCCCCCTCCGCCATCCGAGTCCACGAGATCGAGAACGTGGAAAGGACCTTTCTCGACGGTCAAAACTCGGCTGGCAGCGAGGCAGAGGATGGCATGGAGCAGTGCTACGAAAACTGGAGGCAAGCGTGCGCAGTCGCAGCCTTCCGATCAGCCCAGCGGAGTGCACGCCGCGCACGGCGCGCTGCGGAGAGCCACAGTCGTCGGGACAACAGCAGCAGCCACAACAAGTACCATGCCCTGGCGGTGGATCCAGACCTGTCGGACTCAGCAGCTCAACCAGCAGCATCAGTGGCCCCAGTCCCGACGGACCCAAGCAGCTCACCACCGTCCAGCAGGTGGAAGCCAACGTCCCCCTCGGCATCAGCGCGCTCCCACCACGGCACGGGTGCTACCAACCACCCAGACGCCCTGGATGGCGAACCTCATCGTCTACGTGACAGCATGCTCCACGCCCAATCACGCGAGCCCCTGTTCAGTCAGGCCGCGCGGGCTGGATCGGACAACTTGAACTACGATGAGGGGAGCCAAATGCCATCACTACCACCCGTGAAGCGGAGTGCGCCTCAGGCTGGAGCCATATCACTAGCCCCACCAACACGTTCTCCGACACCACGGCCACCTCCAGCACACATCACCACCACACCAGGTCCCATTCTACAGGGCATGGGGCTGGCGCCAGGCGACGACATCGAGTACTCCCCCGAGTACGTCAATGCAGAGAGGGCCAGGCGTGGCCGAAGGCGACGGCAGATCCCCACCACGACAGCACGAGAAAGAGGCCAAGCGACAGTGCTGCCAGTTCTCAGCCAAGACCCAGTAGCCGAGACCCTTCGCGGCCGAGGCCGCGTCAACGTCTGCGACGACGTCGACGCTACGACCCTGCACAGCATGGCAAGGATGGCGCTGGAGATGTGCCCATCACGCGAGCTGCCGACCAGGCGGACACACATCTACACGGACGGCAGCTACAACGGCATCCCACATACAGCCGCCTGGGCAGTTGTCATTGTCGACGAGTAGGACGACGGGCGCAACTTACGAGGCCCGTTCGGCTTTCGGGGTTTCATTGCTGGCAAGGTCACCGAAACCCTAGACGACATGGCAAACAACGAGAAGGTGACGGCATACACAGCTGAGCTCACGGCAGTACTCTGGGCACTGATGTGGGCCCTTGGTCAAGACACCGACGCGCCCATCGAGATCACGCCTGACGCCCTCAACGTCATCAACCTGGCCAAAGGCGAAGCCCAATGCCACGTTCATCCGAGGTTGGTGGCCGTCATTCGCACACTTGCAGGCCTCCTCCAACAAGCCCGACCTACCCAGTGGCACCATATTAACTCGCACATCGGGCACCCTTGGAACGAGCTCGCAGATGGGATAGCAGATCAAGCCTCGGCCAGCGACCTGATGGACCCGAACATTGCAGCTGTGCAGGCGATCGCCCACAACAAGTTCCTTTCCTGGGAATGGCTGCGATCAGAGCCAGATGCGGTCAAGGCCGCATACCCGCCCCTGCGGAACAAAGACTTCATCATCGAGGCCACCCAGCCGCAGGCAGCCCCAGGAGCGATCCAGAGGCCCATCAGCACCATCACCATCAAGGCCGACCTCAACGTGAATTTGTGCACCTACAACTGCAGATCACTCAAGGCCACCGTTAGCTTCAAGTCGGGCAAAGGCAAGGCGGCCGGCAAAAGCAAGCAGAGCATCTCCAAGGTCACGCACCTAGCAGCACAGTTTGCTGACATGGGCCTGCACGTCGTCGCCCTGCAGGAGACGCAGAGCGAAGGAGACGTCCGCAATGTAGGTGAATACGTTTGCTACTCATCAGGCCACACGCAGCAGAACAGAGGATGCGACATCTGGCTCAACGTCTCCCAACCAATCAGCGCGAGTGGGGCAGCGAAGTACCTAAGTGCCAAAGACACCCTCGTCCTCCACCAGCACGACAGGCTCTTGATCATCAAGACCCGCGTCGCAGGCACAGATATGGTTATCGCATCCGCATACGCACCCCACGAAGACTCCCACGCGGCGGAGAAGAGAGAATTCTGGGAGTCTGCTCAGCGATTGTCTGACAAGTACCGAGTGGACATCTTCATGGGGGACCTGAACGGGCGTCTTGGCGACTACGAGTCCCCAGGAGTTGGCACCAGTGGGTACCCAGAAGCGACCAACGGCAATGGCAAGCACATCATCAGCTTCGCTGCCGACACCAACATGGAGGTCATCAACACCACGAGGGATCCAGGCAACAACTCATATACGCACGTCGGATCGAAGGGGCAGCACCACAGGATAGACTACATCCTGCTGAGCTCCTCGATCGCCCCGTACGTCGCGAGCTGCAGCACGGAGCCAGGTCTGGACCGAGGCACAGCTGCACAAGACCACATACCAGTACTAGCCACCCTCAAGTGGGCCGTCTGCAAGACCACCAAGGCCTCAGGACCGAGGCCCGACCTGACCAACTTGAACAATGACGTCGCCAAGGCCAGCTTCAAGGAGATTCTCAAGCAGGCCCCGATCATCCCCTGGGAGGTGGACGTCAACACCCACTGCGAGGAGGCCATCAGGGTCGTCAACGACGCGGCCATCCAGGCCTTCGGCAAGGCCTCCAAGGCAACGAGGAAGCCCTACGTCACCAAGACTACCATGGGCCTGATCCGAGCCAGGCGCCTCACACTCCGAGTCCACCGTGCAGTGCTCAGAGGAGAAGCCCACGACGACCGACCTGGACGACTAGTAGCCCACGCCCATTCTCTTCGTGCAGGCGAAGTAGGGGACTCACTCTCCCTTTGGAGCAGAGAGCGTGGCGATGACGATGGCACCATCCACGACATCCACCACTACGCGCACCTCCTCCTGAACTGGACAATCTCGCCCATGGTCTACGCCATGGCCATCCTTTCCTTCCTCACCAGGTCTGGGCCCATAGTTGCCGCGGCCGTCGAGAAGGACCGAAGCGCATTCCTCAGCCGGCTTGCCTCGACAGCGTCCTCCGCCTCCGCTGCGAACGACGCTGCGGTCCAGTGGAAGGCTTACCGAGACCTACTAAGGCATGGAGGGAGGAAGGCGAAATTCCCAGCAGGAAAGCCTATGCGGCTCGACAAGGATGGAGAGGTGATCCACAACTCCCAGGAAATGGCGGACCAGGAGCTTAACCATTTCGCGAAGATACAGGCGGGGAAGATCGTGACAGCGGATGATCTTGCTAACAAGTACAATCACGACAGCAAGATCAGGCCCTTCGACGGCATGCTGGATCTCTCCATGGTGATGCCCCTGGCCGTCTGCCAGGCCCAGTTCGCTGCGGCCAAGGCTGGGGCGCAAGGAGGCCCCGACGGGCTCACGAACGCTGTCCTCAGGGCGGCCCCCACAGAGGCAGCGAGGCTACTGCGCCCCCTCTTCACCAAGGTGGCGACCACCGTGAGAGAGCCGCTGAGCTTCAAGGGTGGAGACCTGGTCGCAATTCCCAAAGGAAAAGGCGACCCAAGGTACCTCAAAGCCTACCGCGAGATCCTCTTAAACAACGTCCTGGGCAAGCACCACCACAAATACCTAAGGACCATGCTCAACACTACCCTCGCCATAGCGCTGGAGGACATCCAGGTTGGCGGCCGGCCCAAGCGAGGGGCGGACATGGCGGTCCTCGCAGCGCGCCTCTTCACAGAGAGAAGTCAGGCCCAAGGGAAGTGCTCCATGATAAGCTGCTACGACTTAAAGGAGGCCTTCTATTCGGTTGTAGTCCAGCTGGTTCATGGCATCCCAGGAGAAGAGGACGAAGTCCAGGAGGTGCTAGAGAACCTCGAGGTTCCCCTGTGGGCCCAGCCGCAGCTGGAGCACCTCATGGCCAACCCAGGGATACTCGACACAGTGTTGGACGGCTCCCACTCGGCTGCCCTCATTGCAGAAGGATATCGCAACAGGTGGACATCACACAGGTTCTCCCAGAACCTTATGGCGCCGCACAAGGGCACGAGGCCTGGCGTGCCCCTGGCCGACGCGGACTTCAATCTGCTATTCGGCCGAGTCCACCGCATGATTGACAGCTACCTTGCGCAGCGAGGGCTACGACCTCAGGGCAAGCCTCTTGACAGCAGCTTCGCATGCGACACCGACCCCACAGATGGGCCACTCCAGGAGCATGAACCACATGGCCTATCGTTTGTCGACGACCTAACGGGCATGCACGTGTTCACCAGCCCCGACCACATTCAGCATGAGGCCACCGGGTTCTGCGAAGCCGTCTACTGCGCCGCCAGCACCTTCGGCCTCCAGCTGCAACTCACCAAGACCAAGGTGATGATCGACTTCAGTGGGCCTGGGAGCCGGCAAGCGCGGGCCAGTTTCTACTCCGAGGGAGTGCCGAGGATCGAGGTCCCCCTTGCAGAGAGTTACGTCGAGGTGGTTCGTCACCACAAGCTCCTCGGGACCTACGTGACCGACAATGCATCCCCTGGGGTGGATGTCGCAGTGAAGGTAGCCACTGCAGCGACATCCACGAGGCCTCTCCATCGCGAAGTCCACCGGCGATCAGAGCTGGCCATCAAAGACAAGGCCTACTTAGCCGACAGTGTGGTGCTATCCCAGCTACTATACAATGCGTCTACCTGGCCCGAACTCACCGCAGGCCAGGCCAGGAATTTCAACAACCAGTACATCGTCAACTACGCTGCCGCGCAAAGGATCACTTGGAAAGTACGACAGAAAAAGGAGGTAACGAACACCCAGATTCTCGAAGGGGTCGACAAGCTGCCCCCAGAGATAGTCCTGCGACTTGAGAGGCTACGACTATTTGGCAGATGCCTCAACTGGGGACCCCTGCACCTCCGCCGGCTACTTAGCCAAGCATGGGATGGTAGTTACGGCTGGGTGGCACTGCTCCGCCGCGACCTAGACTGGGTCCGCGACCACACAGGACCTGACGAGCGTGGTGGAGCATGCACGCTCGAGGACTGGAAGGACTGGGCCAGGAACGACTACCAAAGCTACCTCAGCGCAGTAAAGAAAGCTTGCCAACGTGGCAAAGCTCGCCAGTACGATCACGACTACCAAGCTCGATGGCGGCTTCGACTCCAACGGTGGACCAACACGGAAGCCATCTCGCCCTTCCCAGACCAGCACTTCGAGCATCAGCGCAAGTACCTATGCTACCACTGCGGACGTACCGAAGCCAGTGCAGCAGTGCTACGAGCACACATCACCAAGGACCACACCTCGTCGGGTCATCCTATCTCGTGGGCAACTGGTTCGGTCTGCTACGGATGCGGCATGGATTACCATACTACAAACAAGCTGGTCAAACACTTGCTGAGAGTGCGCAGGTGCGCTCGACATTGGAGAAAGACGCGTCCAGCAATCCTAAGTAGAGCCGAGCTGCAGCACAACCAGCAAATTGTCCGCGACCAGCAGCAGGCGAACCGAAGGGCGGGCAGGCCCATCGACTGGGCAGAGAAGCCTGCAGTCCCTGCTCGTCCTCCAGAAACACATACGGACGAGGACAGCGACGACAGCAACGGCGGCCACTACGAGAGCCTAGAGCTCCCCTTCATCGAGGAGCCGCCACCGCTGCCAGCTGCTGTACCGAGGCCCAGACCAGCTCGGACGCTATACGTGCTGCATCTATTCAGCGGCCGTCGTCGAGAGGGAGATGTTCAGGACTGGTTCGACCGCCTCAGCAGTCGGGCTGCTTGCGACATACACATGCTCAGCCTGGACATCGCCAACGACCCGACCTTCGGCGACCTGACATCAGAAGTCGCAGTCAGCAAGTGGCGAGACATGGCACAAGCAGGAAGAATTGCAGGAGTCATCGGCGGACCGCCGTGCGAGACCTGGAGCCGAGCGCGCCACTTGCCCCCCAATGACTGCAGGGGTCGGCCACCAAGACCCCTAAGGAGCAGCAACAGCCTGTGGGGCCTTCGCTACCTTTCCCGCCCAGAGATGGAGCAAGTAGCGACAGGCAACCGCCTATACAGGACACAGCTGGAGCTCATGTACATGTGCCTCAACCTGGGAGTCCCAGGCATGCTCGAGCACCCGTCCGAGCCCACCGAGGAGCACTTCGCCAGCTCCTGGAAGCTTCCCGAGACGCGCCACCTCCTGAACCAGCAGGGAGTCGAGCTGATCACCTTCGACCAGTGCACCTGTGGAGCGCGTTCGAGGAAGTCCACAAGCCTGATGGCGGTATCCCTACCAACCCTCCGAGCAGAAATCAGTAGACTGCCTGGAAGCGGAAGGCGCTTTCACACGGCCTCCTACCACGCGGAGCTGGCAGGCATCAACGACGACGGCCAGTGGCGCACCGCGGCGGCCAAGGAGTACCCGAACAGGATGTGCCAGGCCATCGCGACCGCACTGGCGAAGCAGATAAGGTGGCGCTTTGGCGAGTCGCCTAACGACGTCCAGGGGTGGCACATCGACGATGACGTGGCCCACTTTTTCCAGCCGCTCGACCGCTACAAGACCAGGGAGATGGGTCAGGACTACCATCGGGGCCAAGCGAGGCGGAGTGGCTCATCGACCTGGTTGGAAGAGGCAAGGGAGTGGGCCCGGCAGGACCGACCCGGCAAGGCAATCGGCAGGGCCACCACCTCGACAGGAGCTGTTCGGGCACAGGCTGACAACGCGGATCGAGTCGATGCGCCCTGACGACAAGTTCAAAAGAATCAGAACGCAAGTCCTGAGGAAGCCCCGAGTGCGTGGGAACACCTCAGGCTACGTCGTCAAGTTTTGCACAAGTCATCAGGACGCAAGTCCTGGGGAAGCCCCGAATGCGAGGGAACACCCCAGGCACACGTCGTCACGTTTTGCACTTGACGGACACGGCCGCCGTTCAGTCAGGGCTCAGAGGTACCAGCCAGATTACCCCAACTGCACCAAGCACGAGTCAACGCTGCCCTGGTGAGGCAAGGATCAAACTTCGAGACGGGCTCGAAGGGCGGGGGGGCAGGACGAGGACTGCCCGCGCCTACCAGGGGGGATGGTGAGGGGCAGGGGGGGGGCAGGACGAGTACTGCCCGCGCCCCCGCGGTCCGCCCTAGCTCGCCACCCCCACCATTCCCATGGCGGAGACGGAGCTCCCGAGCGCCCAAGGGCGAAGCATAGGGCAGCGTTGATCTTCCTCATCGACAGCAAGAATCACTTGGCCTGGGGTTCGCCCCCACCGAGGGCACCGTGACCCCTAGCCATAGCGGGACGAGGTAGGGCCGCCACGAACCCTACTTGAAGTCGGTGCATGGAGGCCTGAGCGCGCCCACAATCTATTCTACCTGCCAGCAACAAGCCGGCCCCCATCGACCCTAACCAGCACGACAATTACCTCACGGCTGAGACGAGTACCAGAGCCTGAGCCCAACACAGTCAAACAGGGCTACTCGACCAAGGCGACCGAGCCAAGTACAAAGAGCCTACCATCATCGAGGCAGACGACCACTGGCACACCGAGGAGGCCGACCGCGACGCGGAGCTCCTCGCGCTGGGCCAGAGGGAGCAAATTGCGGAGGCCGACGGCATCGCGGAGCTCCTCGCGCTGGGGGCCAGATGGCGGAGGCCGACGGCATCGCGGAGCTCCTCGCGCTGGGGGCCAGACGGTGGAGGCCGACGGCATCGCGGAGCTCCGCGCGCTGGGCCAGCTGGCGGACAGCTGGGAGGCCAGGCGCGGATGCCCCCGCAGGCCTGCGGCAACGCAGAGCTCCTGGCGCTGGACCAGCAGGTGCACACCGGCGGACGCACGCGCGACGCGGAGCACCTCGCGCTGGGCCAGAGGGAGCGCATCGCGGAGGCCAGGCGCGGGCGGGGTCGCCGCCTTCGACGCGGCCTGAGGGCCCCGCCGTCCCCGACTTGGCGGACGAGCTCAGCTAGGCCCCACCGAGGCGGGTGGGCCCTCGCCGAGCCGAAGGCCAGGGCCCCGCGGGCCCTCGGCCCCTCGGGCCCTTCGCCGACCGGTGTTGGGCCCAACGGGCCCGTCGTCTTTTTCGCTTCCCCTTTCCTCCGGGCCTATCACTTTCCAGGACAATGAAACGGGCCTTCCTCACCCCCCCTCTGTCGGCGGCCAACGGCCGCCGCGCTGCGCTTCAGGGCAGTGACCCTTACGGCGCGTCAAATAGCGGAAATAGCGGAGGAGCAGGACGAGGAGGAGGAGGCGGAGGAGGAGGAGGAGGAGGAGAAGGAGGAGCAGGAGGAGTAGGAGGAGGAGGCGGCGGAGGAGGAGGAGAAGGAGGAGCAGGAGGAGTAGGAGGAGGAGGAGGCGGAGGAGGAGGGGGAGGAGCCCGAGCGTTGTTCCACCACTTCTCGCCCGAGCGCGGGTGCACACGCCAGCGGCGCAGCCACGGCCGGGCCCATGCCTGGCGCCTGCCAGCGTCGGGGCCCATTCGGGCGTGCACCGCGGGCCGTGGACCTGCGCAAGGAGAGCGAAGAACAACTCGGCTGGGCGAAGTGCCAGACAGACTGCAATGCCGGCCGCGGATCAGCGGTAGCCACCGTGGCCAACACACCTACGGATGAGAAAGAAAGAGAGAGAGAGAGAGAGGAACGGCGAAGATCACGGGATGCAACTGGGCCTGCACGAATGGCAGGAGCGTTTTTACGATTGTGAGTCACGGGGGCAAGATCAGGGGGCACGGCTGACATTCAAAAAATCAGAAGGATCTGCAGGAGAAGCAGGGGTGGTACGATCATGAGGCGACTTGCGGGAGCATGGATAGCAGGATCCCCAGGGGCAGCATGAGCACCCCTAAATTGCAATAGGAGTGCTGGACGGGTCGCACCAGGAGTAGCAAGAAGAACAGGTGGAAGGCGGAATAGCCAGAGGAACAGGAGGAACGGAAGAGGCCTGAGAAGACGAAGGATATCAAAAATGAGTATCAATCAGGAAGAGTACGTCTGAATGGGGAGGCGAAGAGGGCGATCTCTTGACCTCGTCCCTGGGGATCGATTTTCCATCCCGTCTACTTTTCGACAGACCCGGCGGCCAATGCACCGAGAAGCTCGCATTGAAGAAAACCAGCTGTTTCGATCTCTCCGTGAAGAAGGGAGTGCGGATCCTGGCCCTCAGAGGTCGAACCCGATTTCCTTCTCCGGGGTGCGTTCTGGAAAGAATTCTTGGGCGCATCCAGCCGTGGTGACGAGGCGCCCCTACGGGCTGGAAGCGGCCGGAGCTTTGTGCTGGACGCGCCCCGAGAAAATGTGCCACGATGGGGACGAAGTCAAATCCGTTCAAAATCGGTTCCCGACACCTTCGAGGGTCGAAACCTGTCAGTTTTCCGAGTCGCGCCCAGCCGTTGCGACGAGGGGGGCTCCTTCCCCCCCCTCCTGCTGGCCAGAACCACTGCCTGGCACCTCATCGCCCAAGCTGGCTCCAACCTGGTGGGCGCAAACCATGTGTAAGCCTCCATTGCCAACCCTCGGGCTCGGCGGCCTTGGGCAGCTTCAGCGGGTTCCTCCTGCGGTAGATCGCCTCCAGCTGCGCCCTCCAGAAGTCCGCCCCGGACCCGGCCGCCGTGTCCGCCGCGTCGCCCCGCTGCGCGGCGGGGCCGCCTGCGCGAAGGGTGCGTCTGGCACTTCCTCATCCTGCTCCCTCCTTCTAGAGAGGAGGGATGGTGATGGTGATGGTGCTGGTGATGGCGATGGAGATGGTTCTAGTGATGATGATGATGATGATGATGATGATGATGATGATGATGATGATGATGATGATGATGATGATGATGATAATGGTGATGGTGATAATGGTGATGCTGGTGATGCTGGTGATGCTGGTGGTGATGATGATGGTGGTGATGGTGGTGATGATCATGATGGTGAATTTGATAACGATGTTGATGATGACGATGGTGGTGGTGGTGAGGTTGATGATGATGCTGATGATAATGATGATGCTTGTGATGACGATGGAGATGATGATGATGATGATGATGATGATGATGATGATGATGATGATGATGATGAACATGATGATGCTTACGATGAAGATGCTGATGATGATGCTTGTGATGACGATGGAGATGATGATGGTGATGATGATGAGGAGGAGGAGGATTCTTATTATTATGTAGGTGATGATGGCGATGATGGTGATGGTGGTGGCGATGATGGGCAAGCTCCAATTTTCTGGGGCTGAAGCCTTGTTCAAATTTGCTACGACAAGCGGCGACTCTGCTCACACACGCCGTGGCCCCAGCCGAATGGAGCTTGCCAGAGCCATCAATATCAAGAGGGAACAAAACACACACAGACACAAGTAATCGCCGATTCCCATGAAAATGTAGGAACACATGGGAAGGGGGGGGGAAGACGAACATCCAGAAAATATGGGAAAATCTTGGGGATCCTCTTCTCTGTGTCTATTGATTTGTGTGCCTCAAGGCCCCTTCACACTGTCCTTGACGTCTGGCTCGCAAATGCCGAGACAAGGCGGCGACCCTGCCCGCGCACGCCGCCGCGCCGGCAGACGGATGAGGCCTGCCGGGGCCATTCACACCCTTGAAGCCTGGCTCGCTCCTCGCTCCTCGCTCCTCCTCCTCCCCCTCCTCCTCCTCCTCGTTCCTCCTCCTCCTCCTCCTCCCCCTCCCTCCTCCACCTCCTCCTCCTCTCCTCCTCCACCTCCTCCTCCTCCTCCTCCTCCTCCTCCTCCTCCTCCTCCTCCTCCTCCTCCTCCTCCTCCTCCTCCTCCTCGCTCCTCCTCCTCGCTCCTCCTCGCTCCTCCTCTTCACCCGTGGCCCCCCGCGCTCGCCTCGCGCCCCTCGCCTCCCCAACCGCATCCTCCCGCGCCCGTCGGCCCTCGCCCGCCACCTCCTCGTCGTCCTGCTGCGACAGCGCGGTTACTCTGCTTACTCCAGATTTCGTAATAAAGGGAGGGGGGTCTCATTTCGGGGGGGTCTCTTCCAGGCTATCTTGGAGGGCCTGGGGGGTCTGGGGACGATGTTTTGGAGGGTTCTCCCACGGGGGAGGTCTGAAATGGCTTGTCTGGGAGGGTCCAGACCCCCTCCCTTTTATTACAAAATCTGGAGTACACACGCCGTGGCAGCACGGTGTCGGCTCAAGTGCGGGTCGAATGCCAAGACAGCGTGGCACTGCACCTCAACCGTGAGGCCTGCCGTTCGACGAACGAGAGGTGCAGAGGAACCGGTGTCCTCCGCTCTCATCCCTGACCCCACCCGCCCACAGTCGGTCGAACCCCCCCTGGCCTACACTCGTGATTGCGTACGTGCGCATACACACGCAAAACATCCAACGGCTCCGCCAGGGAAGCTTGTGCATATATACAAAGTATAGGTGTGCACAGATCGATCGAGGTATATATCTATATATATATATGTGTATAGAAATACAGCTGCATGTCCACATGACTATATGTATGCATAAACACACACACACACATATATATATGTATGTTTGCATGTCTGCATGTATGTGTATGTGATTAGGTATGTACGTATGTAAGTATGTATGTATGTACGAATGTATATATGTATGTGTGCACGTATGTATGATGTACGGATGTTTGTGTGCGTATGTATGTGTCTGTGTATGTGTATGTATATATGTGTACGTATGTGTATGTGTGCACGTATGTGTATGTATGCGTGTGTCTGTGTACATGTGTATGTATGTTCGTACTTGTGTTTGTATGTATGCATGTACGTATGTATGTGTGTATGTATGCATGTAAGCATGTGTATATGTAGTATGTATGTGTGTAGGCATGCTGGTGTGTTTACATGACAGATACCTCGTTTGAGAAAGAGACGTGAGTGCGCATGCTGGACACACGCGTGCGCTTCGCGCTCGCTGAGGCTCTAGCACAAGGATGAAACCCCAGTGAAGCAAATCCTGGGCCACCCCTTGTCCTCCCCCCTCGTCCCGGTCCGAATCGCCAACGGCCGCCCAACGTTCGATTCAAGGTCCCGGAAACCAGCCGGAGGAAAAAATGGAGAGGGGAGCGATCGGGGAGAGACGGAGGGCGAGGACAATCCTTTGGAGCCACCACGGCCCCCCAAATAGCCGCCGAATTCCGAAGGAGTTGCGCGGCATTTTTTTCTTGTTTGAAAGCATACAGTGCTGGACGCGTAGGCCAGCCTGCAGTGCCCCCTGACGAGCATCCATGTTGAACCAAACACTACCGCGGCCGTCGCCATCATCACCGCCAAAACCACAAGATAACACATGTTACAATCATCGCCGGGCTGAGGTCAGGTCAGCCTGCGTCGCCGCACATCGACTCTTTGCCGCAGCTGAGTGCTGCGAGCTCCCAGCAGCATTCGTCGGCAGCTGTCACAAGCAAAACCGCCGAAATGGTCATTGAAAGGGCCGCCAGGAGGGCCGCCGAAAGGGCAGCCGAAATCGTAGCTGAAATCGCCGCCGAAATTGCCGCCAAAATTGCCGCCGGAATCGCCGCCGAAATTGCCGCCGATATTGCCGCCGAACATGCCGCCGAACTCACCGCCGAAATTGCCGCCGAAATAATTGCGAACTCCGCCAAAATAGCGGCCAGAATTCAGCCGCCCAAATCGCCGCCGAAACTCACCCGCCGAAATTTTCACTGCCCCGTCGCAAGCGAAATCGCTGTTCCAGTAAGCACGATGACGCCGCAGACACAAGCATAGAGTCACAGCCAAGGTCAAATTCGGCCTCTTTTCGGCGGAGCCATCTGGAATTTCGGCGGAAATTTCGGCGGCAATTTCGGCGGCAATTTCGGCGGCGATATCGGCGGCGATATCGGTGGCAATTTCGGCGGCAATTTCGGCGGCAATTCCGGCGGCCCTTCCGACGGCTCTTTCGGCGGCCCCTTCGGCGGCCCTTTCGACGGCTCTATCGGCGGCCATTTCGGCAGCGCTGCTTTTGCCAACAGTCGACAATGGATGCCGGGAGCTCTCGTCACTCGGCGACTCCAGCGGGCCCTAAGAGGGCCCTCGAAACCCCTCGCCAGAAAGCGTTTGCGAAGTAGCTCAAGCCATGCGTGATTTGCACGCGATAGCATGCGCAACGTGCAATACGAATGCCTTGCATTATGCGTCAGCACGCTCTAAGGTGCGCCTGGAAACCACCGCGCGGCAGGGCGCGCCTGCACACTGAAATTCTAGAAAAAACTGCAATTTCGTCTGGAATGGGTTTCGGCGCGCGACCCTTTTCGTCTCCAAAGAAAGAGCCACTATTAGGGATCGAGGATCGAAGGGGATCGACGTTTTGAACGGGGGTCCTTCGGGGCTCTTGGGAAGCCTCTGGGGCCCTCTCAAAAACCTGTTAAAGGTCCCTGGGGGCCTCTGGGAAGTTCCTTGGGGCGTATGGGGGGCGTCGTGGGGACCTAAATTGAAGGGGCCCTGGGACACACAAATGAATAGACACAAATAACAGGATTCCCTATATTTCCCATATTTTCTGGGTTTTTTGGTCTTCCCCCCACTTCCTATATGTTCCCCTATTTCCTGCGGAATCGACGATTCATTGTGTCTGTGTTTTTACCCCTCCTGATAAATAGAGGCCCGCAGGTGGTCCCTGACTCATGGGGGCCTCTCTCGGGGACCTCTTGGTGCGTCTTGGGCCCTCCTGGGGGGTCTCTTGGGCCGTCTCAAGGCCCTCCTGGGCCGTATTTGGGCCGTCTTGAACTGGTCCTATAGAAGCCAACGATGGGGCAGACGTGACCCACCAGATTAGCTTACGCGGGTCGGCACAGCCTTGGGTGACGACCCGGCGGGGACCTGGGTAATTGCCCTCATCTGAATCATCATCATCATCATCATCATCATCATCATCATCATCATCATCATCATCATCATCATCATCATCACCATCAGCGTCAACATCATCATCATAATCATCATCATCATCACCACCATCGGCACCATTATCATCATGGTTATCATCATCATAATCATAATCGCAAACGTAATCAGCATCATCATCATAAACCCTCATCATCGTCATCATCATCTTCAACAAAAATAACGTCAGCAGCATCATACTCATCGTCGTCATCATCATAATGATCATCATCATAAATACCATCATCGTGATCATCATCGTCATCGGAGTTGTCATCATCAGCATCATCATCGTGTTCATTAGCATCGCCATCATCACCACCACCACCATCAGCATCACCTCCATGACCCATCACCACCACCCTCATCAGCATCCTCATCCTCATCAGCATCGTCATCATCAGCACCATAATCATCACCACCACCACCATCATCATCACCATCAACATCATCCACATCATCATCTTCACCACCATAACCAACAGCAGACACATCATCATCATCTTCGTCGTCGTCATAGTCATCATCGACATTCGTCATTGTCGTCCTCATCCCCACCCTTATCCTCACCGCCATCACCAGCATCAACATCAACACCATCATCATTATCACCACCACAGGCATCACCACCACCATCGTCCTCGTCTGCATCATCATCATCATCACAAGCATCATCGTGCTCGTCATCATCATCACCATCAACATCACCATGACCCTCATCATCGTTCGCCTCAGCGTCAACCTGTCCCTACCACTACCCCTTGTCTCCTTGCAGTGCACTTCTGCCGCCTGCGGCAATCTCGCGGCTAGCGCCAGCGCCTCCCACCCGCTCGTGGCTCGGGGCCCGCCGCCGGGCCGGGAGGCCAGGCCGCGCGGGGGTGAACTGGCACCTCGCGCGCGCGCGCGGGCGGATCCAGGAGGCCGCCGGGGAACGGCGGAGGGAGGGAGCCAAACAAAAGCGCGGGCCCCACCTCCTTCTCGCTGCGAAGAAGTCACGCCGGAAAGTGTTTGCCCATGTCCGGCCTCCGGGAACGCGCGCCCGGAGCTGGGAGCGTCCAAGAAGTATCCGGAAGAGTGGTCCCGGGGAGCGGGCCCAGATCTCAGGGGTGAGGTTGCGAGACAGTAACGACGTCGGACAGGGCTGGGCCTAAACGGTGTTTTGGCGATTTCGTGGGCCGTTCTCGGTTCGACTTCGTTTTGCGGTGGGAAGGCGGATCGAAGACAAAACGACGGAAAACGATAACAGAACGAGAACGACAAACACCGTTTAGGTTCAGGCCTGACGGCGGAATGGTGGGAATGGGGGTCGGATCTGATCGGCTGTCCGCGGGAAGGCCCGCACGGGGCCAACAGCCACGGGGGCGCAGCACGAACTTGCGCCACAGCCCAAGACGCGCTCGAAGGGCTCACTGCCTCCCCGGGACCTGCCCTCCTCCTCCTCCTCGTCCTCCTCCTCCTCCTCCTCCTCCTCCTGCCCCTCCTCCTCCTCCTCCTCCTCCTCCCCCTCCTCGTCCTCCTCCTCCTCCTCCTCGTCCTCCTCCTCCTCCTCCTCCTCCTCCTCCTCCTCCTCCCGCACGGGGCCAACAACCACGGGGGCAGCTGAACAGCGGCCGCCCTCCCCGCCACGCCCCCGCGCCTGCCGCTGGCCTTGTCGAGCATGATCAGGGCGTGAGCGGCGGGCGCGGGGACGGGCGAGAGAGGAGCAGGAGAAAAGAAATGGTAAAAGGGGGAGGGGGGAAGAGGAAGGAGGGGGAGGAGGGGGAGGAGGGGGAAGAGGGGGAGGAGGGGGAGCAGGGGGAGGAGGGGGACGAGGTGGAGAAGAGGGGGGAAGGAGAGGAGGGAAAGGAGGAAGAGGAGGGAAAGGAGGTGACCACGCGCAAATGGATGTGGCTTCTTTGGTTTCGACGGCCTAGAAGACGGACCTCGCCGTGTACCCAAACCAATTTCATTCAACAGTTGACATAGCTCTAAACTCAAGTGGCCCAAGGACACACACACACACCGCAGGATTCCCAATATATTCCCATAGTTTCTGGATCGTCGTCTTCCCCCAGCTCCCGGTATTTTCCCACATTTCCATGGGAGTCGACTATTCATTGTGTCTGTGTGCTTGTCCCCCTCCTGAAAGCCTCCACCCACCCGACTACCAGAGGACAAATCAGCAACTGCACGAATTGCGCATTGCTGGCTGCTGCAGTGAACTACCCATGAACATCGGCCTGCACCAGAGACCCCCCCAGTAATCGGGGGTGGGACCTTCGAAGAGACTGAACCATCCAGGCGCACGGGAATGCGCTTGGCTTCTCTTCCCCTGGCCATCATTCTCTGAAGCGCCAAGGCTTGATCGGCAGCAGTTCTTTGCCTGATCTCATCTGGGGGCGAAGGCGGGGGGAGGGGCAGGGCTGGCGCCTGAAGAAACTCGCGAGCCGAATTTGACTCCGACGCGACAACCGAAAGAATGCCTTCTAATTCCGCTACTTCCGAGGATTGGGGTGGACCGCTGGGAGTTGGCAGCTTGCAAATCGCCGCGGGTGGTGACGGCTTGCTGCTATCTTGTTCCGAATGCGAAATCTGGCCCCATCTCAGGAACGCCAGCCGCCAACCCCTGTAGAACCTCGGAGGAACAACCAGACCTCTTCAATGTCACCTTGATCGCCCTCGCTGGGGCCTTAAATTGGGCAATCCAAGTAAGGGCGGGCGAAGAGCATCAAACGTGGCAGAAGCAATGACTGAACACGTTGGGGCAAGGTGCATTGTCTTGGGCGCATCCACCACATCTTGCGCTCAGTGCCCCACCCGGCCATCGGAGGGTCGGACGCGGGGGCGCAATCCACCCCCTGTGGTGTTCTTGAACTTATTGGGCAAGCTGGGGGGCCTTATGCCCAGGATTCCAATTCGGGCCCTACCAGACTGCCCAAACTTGCACTGGTCAGGAGCTGCAAACGAAGCCGCCGGCATGGCCAGCAAAGCCTTGAATATGATAGAATGCCAGCTCGGGACACGCCCGGTCGCCCGCGACGGGGGGTCGGGATGCCCATGACATCCTGCACCTTGGGCCGCCGCAGCTGCGGCCAACGGTTCTAAGCGCGCCTCTAATGAATCGTTGGGAACCGAAGCCTGAATTCCACGGGCCCGTCTGATGGCTGCGATCCCCCGTGAAGCCTGTCAAGACCTTGGGGGGGGGGGAGGGGCGTTTCTCCGCCGAGCGGGCGCCTCGCGCGCCCCCCCCCCCCCACCCAGACCCGCCATTCTACTTGCCCCGATGCGGTCGGCCCATAACTGAACCAAGACCGCTCCAGCTAAGTATCCATTGGCTCTATCAGGCATCGCATCCATCGACGAACCATTCGCTCGAATGACGGAGCGTGCGTCTGCAAGGAATCCTCGCGGCGCGTTGGACATCTTCCCCGCGGCGCTATCCGCAGGAAAGATGAGCAATTAAAAACATCTCGTGCGATAGGTTTCCCGGGGGGCGCCTCAGCCAGTGGACCCGAAAACTCGTCGAATGGCCAATCAACTTCGGGGGGCAGAGGGTCGAATACCTCGCCATCCTCGGTCGAGACTCAGGCCTATGCATGCCTGCTCCGCCCTGCGATGGATTGAGAACCACATCTGCAATGCGCGCGCCGGCCTTGGCGGGGGGATAATTGAGTCGGATGGCAAAGGGGGCCTCGGGAAGTGGCCCAGGGGGGGTGAACGAAGAGAAAGCCGAATCTGAATGAGACCTCCCCTGCCGAGTCGACGCCTCATTCTGCCGCTTCTCTCAGGCCAGCGCGGCCTCTCTGTCGGCCACTGACGCGCGACTGGCGCGACGGGGGCAGCGGGCCAAACGCGCGGGCCTCCACGGCGAAAGGCGTCGCAGCAGGGCTGCGAGGCGAGCGTCGCTCCAGGCGCGCCTCGCGCGCGCGGCGCGCGCCTTCGTCTGGGCGAACTCCGAGCGCCCAGCATGATTGGGCGAACGCGTGCATCCAGAGACCTGAGAACGTCGAACGCAGCAAAAAAAACAAAACAGGAACGACAAGCAAGCTGGTCTCTCGCGGGAAGGGGCCGTCGGGAGGCCCTTCCTGCCAGGCAGTCTTGCCCCTGAAGAGATGTTGAAAGCTGCGGGAGATGGGTGGCCAGCGGGCGGTCCGCCGCGGCCAGCGGTGCTTTGTCGGCAAGCCCCCCCTTCTCGAGGCGCGGCAGCTTCGCGATGGCTCGGTGTCTGCAAGCACATCGCGATAGCAATCCGGCCAGATCCGACTTTATCTATGCGAGGCGCGCCATGTGCTGGGAGCGCGCGCGGCAGCATGAAGCGACCAACTGTCGAGGAATATCAGCTTGGGCGCCATGTCTTTGCCGGAGCCTTGGCGATGGCACTGCGCAGCGTCGTCGCTGCTGCGCTGGCATCGCGGCGGCGACGCGTAATTTCGGGCCGCCAGGATCTTTCGTCATCCGGAGCAGAACCGAGATGCTGCGAGGGCAGCGCCGAAGAAATGACACTGCTTCCAGAATGGGACGCCATCAAGCCAAAGCCCCCGAGTCTCCGGCAGCCAACAATAACTCCGTCTCGCCCGCATTGGGGCGAGGGGCGAGGCCCGCGGGGGCAGGGGCATTAAAGGCGACGCGCCAAAAGCCTGGGAAACCAAAACAAAACAAGAGTCGACCACGCAAGCGAAATCTGGGATGACAGCACTGCCCCCGGGAATGCGGCTACAGGAACAATGCAAAGCCCTCGGGGCAGCGAGCGCGAAGTCCCCCCTGGGCAGCTCATATGCAACTCGCGAGGTCGCTTCAGCAATGATGAGTATGATGATCGCGTCACTGAGGGGGGGTCAGGGCGCGATCCCGGATGGGCGATGGCAACCTCCTCGGCCCCAGGAGGCCTACGACGGGCGCGTCCCCAGAGCCTTCTGGGCGATCGCCGCGCATGTTCTGGAAGATCGCACCTTTTGACGAGGGGCGTCTGCTGTGACTCTGTTGGAAAACCAAAGATCGGAGCCAGGAGACCTCAGCAATATGGGATCACTGAGGGCAGGAGATAGGCTCCCTGCAGTAACCTAAGCAACAAAACGATGCAGACGCGTCGGTCTCTAATGCCACCTCCCTGATACACGAGTAGATGGCATTGGCCGCGTTGACCTCTTGGCCACTTCTTGGCAGAACGCGCGCCGATGGGATCGCCGCGGGCGCGCCCTCGCCGGGAACGCGCGCGCGCTGTTGCTGGCCCACCACACTTTTCAGAACAGGCGGCATCTTAAGCCTGAGACGCGAGCGGCATCTTCTGCCCATGTGAGATGTTGCAAAGATGGCACGAGAAGCAGACATAACATGCACATCGCCTGCCCCTTTGCAGAGGCAAGGGCGAGGGCCCCGTCTACTGCGCCGGCTCGGAGAGCTACGTGGAGCGCTTGAAAACCAATGAGAAGTAAAAGGCGGCGACGAACCGGGCGAGGACTCTCGCGAAGGAACCGCGGGGCCCGTCGGGCCCCGCAGCCGCGGAGCCCGTGCCGCGCAAAGCACTGTCGAAATCAATCAGCGCAGGCGCTGCGCTCATAGCTCGGTCGCCCGCGAAGTCTGCGAAGGCCCTGCCCCGAGAAGATGAGCAAACGGGGCTGGGGTGGCAGCGGACGCGAGCTTCTGCGCAGCTACGTGGCCCAGCCATCTCCCGCGCGCAAGGGCGACCGCCGGGACGGAGGGGGCATCTGATCTCTTGACCGAGGGGGGGGGTCTCATGCTGCCCACGGCATTTGCCCGCTGCCCCTCTGGCTCGGGGAGGGGCGAAAGCCGTGGAATATGCCCGGGCCGACCGCGCGCCTGGAACTCCCGGGGCGGCGCGACGGATTCTACCCGCCGCGTCCGCGGCTGCAAGGCGATTGACCTCCAGCGCCGTGGGTTCGAGCAGCCAGAACTGGAAGGGGGCGGAGTCTCGCCCCCCATGGCATCCCCCCGGAAGAAAACTAGCGCCGGCAGCGGGGGCAAGGGTGGGGAGGAGGGAGCAGCGCGAAAGTCGAGGTGGGTATGTCTGGTGAAAGTTGCTCGAACGGCTGGAGGGCGCCGCCTCGGCGCTGGCCAAAGCGCGCTGCGCAAGCCTTCCCCATTAGCCGGAGATGCGTCGACGCTCCACGGGGGGGGGCTGATGGTTGAGAATCTTCGGCGCCTGATTTAACGAGACCTGCGCCCTGCGCCGCAAATCCCAGAAACTGGCGCCTTGCTCGAATCCTGAACGCTGAACAAACGCGAAGCAGGATCTCTCTTCCGCGCGGCAGACCAGCTTGCCCGCCTCCGGCCAACAAGAAGAAGGGCGGCGCTCAACCTGCCGGGAACAACGCGCAACTGCCGAATGGGGGCGCCTGGCGAGATGCAGGACTGAGAGCTGCTTAGCCGTCTCCAAAAAAGTGCCCCGCTTTCTTGGCCGCTGGGTCAACCCGTGAAAAACTCGACCGTGGCAACTTTGAGGGAACGGCTGATTATCTCGCGCTGCTTCGATGGGGGGGGGCCCGAACCGGGCCCGGGGCAACTTTGAGCGCGCTCGCCGAAGTCTCGAAAGGTCAAGGGGGTCCATGACTTTAGCCCGGTCAGACGTCTAAACCACGATTTGTCCGTTATTACGCCTTCGGCGCGCTGGAGAGAACAAACGGCGAAATCAGCGCCTGGCCGCGCCAACGTATGATCTGGAACTTCGACGGCAAAATTACTCGACGCATCGACTCTGGGATTGGCATTCGCGCGCCCTAGCGCAAAGGGCGCCGCGATAAAACAATCAAGCCCGCGAATGGGGGGGGCGCGGGGGGCCGGGAAGGGGCCGCCCTCGAGCTCGCGGAGGGCCACCTTCGAAGGTGGATGGAGCGAGGCAGGAGGTCGCAATGGGGAGTCCGCGGAAGCGCGCGCCGCGGCAAATCTCATTCCCTGGCATCGACCCCACCTATCGCAGCAGATGTAGCGGGGCCTGCTGCAGCGCTGGCATCCGTCGTGCCCGCCACAAGAAAATCGGCGCGCGCCCCGCGAGCTGCGTCGAAGGCCCCCTCAGTTAACCCACCGAGCCTCGCTGCCCAACGCGTCCGTCTTAGCGCGCGGGGCGTGCCCGACGACGAGGCAACGCGACCACGCGGCAACGTGAACTACCGACGCAGCAGACGAGGCGCGACAGCGACGAGCCCCCGAGAAATGCGCGAAATAGAAATAGACGGAGCAAGAGGCTCATTTCGCCATATCCCAACGAATAACCATGAGTAGCACGTTCCGTCCTGGGCCCGCGCGAGACCCGAACATCAACGCAAGCCCAACTCGCTCTTGGCATGCGCGACTCCGCCGCGCCCGCCCAGATAAATCCCTGCTTCGCAGGCGGCGTGGACTGAGCGTTCCAAGACGACCCGAGGCATGGGGGCCCACTTTGCGGCGAGGACCCATCTTGACAGACTGCAGAAATAACGCATCCGCTGGTCTGATCCCGAACTTGATCTGATGATGTTCCACCGCCGCTTGAGAAAGCGCAGTGCTGTCCTTGCTGCTGCGTTCGACGCGGAGATCTCCATGACTTGCAGGGCGCGTCAGTTGCCAGGGTGGGCTCGCCATCGTGGACGGGGGGAAATGGCGCTCGTTGTCGCAGCCGACGTCGCCGAGCCGAACCGACTCGGCTGCGAGGGGACAGGGCAACAAAGCCTGCCGCGGGCAGAGCGGGGGCCGAGGGGGCCGCGTCCAAAATGGCACGCGCCGCAAGTAAATCGACCAACCCAGCGAGGGATACCCCGCGTGACCACGCGCGCGCGAAAATGCCAGCTCGCGCCCAACCTTTGCGTGGAGGGCAAAGGGGCGCAGAGCGACGGCGCAGCCTTGGGCCGAGGGCGCGCTCGATTATCCCGCGGCTGCCTTGGCCACGAGCAGACTGCCAAGACAGCGCGCGAACTCGTCGGCGCCGGCCTGCGCCGCCCGCGGGGCCGCCCAGATGAGAGCAACAACCACTGGCCACAAGCCTCTCGAACAACACGGGGCCCTTTCGCAGAGGTCGGCGAGCTTCCCGGCGAGACAACCGCCGCATGACCTCTCCTAGATCGCTGGCAACCATGGCCACTGACGCCCAGGAAATGGGGGGCGTCTAGAAGCACCTCCTGAGCCACTGGCGCAAACGATGGGCGAGGCTCTTCCGAAGCACCTGCAGGGCCAGAGCGGGGGCGCTTGCAGCGGGGAGATTGGGGTGGGGAGGAGGAGGAGGATCTGTTCCTGGGCACCCCATTCCCGAGATAACTGCAGCTCCCATGCAACCTCGATTGCTTGGACTAGGGCGCGCGCGTCGGGGTAGGAGGACCTTAGCGTGCGATCCAGATGTTGCTCACTCCCGCCCAGGCGATCAATCTTCCGGCCCGTGGGAGCGGGCGGCGATGCTACCCCGGCGGCTCAAGAGACTCGGTTGAGGCAGCCTCCGCTGGCCCAGTCGTCTCTCCTGCCCTGTGTGGCGAGCGCGAAGCTCTTCCATTGTGGCCCTCCACCTGCAATGTTCCTCGCCGTCGAGAAAAAAGTGATGGCGGCGGAGGCTGGGCCGGCGCAATTTCTGGTTGGACTGCCGACGCTCCTGCTGGCAGTGGAAACTGGGCGGCCGCCGAAGCTGCAGCCGTCGCCCCAGCACCTGTCTACGTGCGAATACTGGCCTGGCCGAGTGGCCGCGACCAAAGCTTCGAGGCGGGCGCTGGCTCCTGCCACCTGGTGAGTTAGATTCGCAACGTACGCGTCCATGCTGGACTTCTACGTTGCCGACGCATTCGCAGTGGATGCAAACTGCTGCTACAGGGTTGCAAAATCTGGAACCTGCTGCTGCAGGGGAGCCGCACGCTGCTGTGCAGTGTAGTTCAGGCCTCCTGCTCTTGGCGGCGGCTGCACCTGCGTTTCCCGTCTCATGGGTTGAGGGCACCTCTGCTGAATCGCTCGCGATGACATCACTGCCTCAGGCTGTCGAGGCTCCTCGATAATTGAAGCTGGGCGCTCCTCTGCGATCTCCTGAAGAAGCGCCTGTTATTCGCCCCGGTCCTCTGCAACATCTCCTTTCTGTCTGACACTGGCCGATTGTATCCCCAATTTCTCGATCCCGCCGACCAAATGGTTGAAGCGAGCTTGAGACCTGACTAGGCGCCGGTGACTACCTGTCGTGCTGCTCTTGCCATGGCAGACAACAACGCATGGCTTTAAGAATAGCATTAAGTCGTTATCTGTCGTCCTCCGTATTTTCCTTGAAATCGTTCTTCATACCAATGGAGACCGCCAGCGTCGCTGGCTCTTGGCACCGCTTTGACATGCATTGTGTCCTGTCCGCTGGCGCCGCGTCGTCCGAAAGGGTCTCCTGGACACATGGAGTGAAACCGAGCAGCTCGAGGGAGCGCAACGACAACGCCGAGAGGCCGATGCGAATCCTCCTTTGCCTCCTGCGCTGCAGACGAAGCCGCTGGACTGGCCGGGCGCCTCGCGGCTCCACGCGGTCGTCGGGGCTGGCTCGCTGCCTGCTCTCCCGACGGCGCCTTTTTTCGGCGCACCCGCGGGTCCCCCACGAGACCGCCCGAGCTGCCCCTGCCTGCTGCCTCGCCTCCGCGGCGGGTCGGACGGGGGCAAGCAGCTGACTGTTCCTGACCGGCAGCACGGCAGGACCGACAACTGGACCCCTTCTACGGCACTGGGGGGAGCGGTTCCCGGACAACTCCATGTACTCACTGACTGGGCGGAGTGGCGATTGGACAGCTCGTGACGCGCTCCTGGAAGTTCACGCGCGGCCGCACGCCTGACCAAAAAGCATGTCGCCCGCCCCTGTTGTACCACTCACGGCGATGGGCCGCTCCTTCTAGGGGCTTACATGCGAACCCTACCCCTACCCCCCACGATTTCTGAGGGGAAGGGTGGGGTTCACTTCGTTCGGGAGCTCCCGAGCGAAGTGAACCCCACCCTCCCCCTCAAAAATCGTGGGGGGTAGGGGTAGGGTTCGCATGTGGCCCCCTACCTTCGCCAGATGACGTATGAATCGTGGCTGGCCGTAAGTACGGCTGGCACGCTGGGCTCTGACATGGCAGTGCAGTGTAAGGAAACGGCTGTGCTATGGATGTGACGGACAGGTCTCCGCCCCGCCTCGTCCACCTGTCAATGGGGACCCAGACGGGAACTGGGGAGCTCGGGCCAGAGTCTTTGGCTAGCGGGCGGCGGAAGGAGGTGAAAAGGGAGGGGGAGGGCGGACGGTAGAGGAGGAGGAGGAGGAGGAGGAGGAGGAGGAGGAGGAGGAGGAGGAGGAGGAGGGTCAGGGGAGGAGGAGGAGGAGGAGGAGGAGGAGGAGGAGGAGGAGGAGGGATGAGGAGGAGGAGCAGGAGGAGGAGGAGGAGGAGGAGGAGGAGGAGGAGAAGCAGGAGGAGGAGGAGGAGGATCGGGGAGAGCACACCAGGATAGCAGGAGGGGGGCGGGCTGGTGCGGCACACCAAAGGGACAGAGTAGCAATTAGAGGGGGGGACAGCAGAATCGTGCACCCTGCTGGGGAGAAGAAGCATACGGGAGAGGAAGCAAAGTAATAGTAGCGTGGGAGGGATGAGGTCGGGGCAGGAGTAAGCATGGGCAGCTCGAGCGAGGCAACCAGCTCCGCCTTATTCCCATCCCTCCCACCATCCCAAATAAATCAACGTCGCCACATCTGTAATTTGCGGCTGGCGTTCGCTGACGCCTTCCTCTCTCCGTTTCACTTCTCGAAACTCCCCCTCCTCTACCTCCCCGCCTTCCCCACCTGAGGGCGCAAAGCAAAAGGAGGACCAGGAAGAGCAGCAGGATGAGGATGGAAGGGAGGAGAAGGGAAGGTGCGGGAGGACTGGGAGAAGGGGCTAGGGGGGCGGCGGGCCGGGAAGGAGACGTGGAGGACGGGGGAGAAGGGAGCATGAGACACGGCGGGGAAGGAGAACGGGGGTGAGAGCGGATAGTTGGACTCTCGGGTGTTGCCGCCACTCGAAGCACCGTCGTGCTGTCGCCGTACTGCATCATCACCGTGCGTGTGATACCACCTGTATGCATCAGTTACATGCGTATGTACACATGGAGGTGCGCGCATGGTACACCTTGCGCGCGTACTCGCACGTTTTGCTCCAAGCGGCTACCTGAGGGTGCCACGAATCTTGCATTACATTGGGGAGATCAGCGCGCGAGAATAGAACTCCTCTACCTTCTCACGGAAATCGACGCTTACCGAACACCCACGACCGGTGGACGGCAGAACCCGACGAAACGAGACCAACTCGGCGCAGTTGAAAGACTCGACATTCAAACTATTTCAGCTTGGGGCTGCTCCGCGTGATTATCCGTTGTGTTTGGTGCTGCGTGGGCCCAGAGAACGGACGATCAGACGACGTGATCTCTGGCGGCTAGCGAGGGGGGAAATGAGAAAAGGAAGGCGTTCTCAGAAGGCGGCGAGACTTCTCAGAAGGCCTCCGTCCGGCCTTCTGAAAGTTCCTCCGTGTCTTCGGGTAAGGCTTCGAAAACTGTTCAGAAGGCTGTGGGACTTCCGAGCCTTCTGATAAGGCCAGCCCCTTCTCACTTCCCCCCCCCCTCGCTCGCCGCCGACAAAAGGGGAAGGCGCGTCGCCCGCCGAAGAGGGCGGCGGGCGCCGCGAGCGGAAGCAGCGGGAGGCGGGGGCGAGGGCTACGACTATGAGTATGGCCATCTGACGGAGCCCATGAATGCAGAAAATGCGTGACGGATGGATGCTGCAGTCCCTTCCCCCAACCGATGCGCCTTCGAGTAGGCCTGGGGGGTCAGGTCTGCAGAAAACCCCACATAGACGTCAAGGGGCGCATCCAACCGGTTTGGTCCAAGGTGAGCTTGGTGCACCACACCCGGCGTCAAGCCAAACCTTCGGACATATTACGAGGCGCATGGTTCGATTTTGCACGAGGCAGTGGAAAGTAGGAGATTGGAGGAGGAGAAGGAGGAGGAGGAGGAGGACAAGGAGGAGGGGGAGGAGGGAGAGGATGAGGAGGAGCGAGGTGTAGGACGGAAAGGAGGAGGAGGAGGAGAAAGAAGGAGGATAGGAGGAGTAGGAGGGAAGGAGGAATGGGCTGGAGCATGGAGAGAACGAAGAGGGGAGGGGCAAAGGATGAGAGGGGGCGGGGGTGAGGGTCCTAGAGTCGGAGGGATGGGGGGAACGGGGTTGGGGGTGGGGGGGGGGGGAGAACGAGCGTGGTGGGGGGGACGCAACGGGGCAGCGCAGCGCATCACCCCTTGTGCACCCCCCCTCGGCACCCGAGCGGGGACAACGGCCGCGTGGGCGAGGCGCCGCCGGCGACTCGGCGCCTCTTGCGCCCGGGCGACAGCCTCTCGGCCCCCCCCCCGGGGGCACGGAGAGAGGGGGACAGGGGAGAAGCGAAGCCCTCTTGCCGTCGGCGTCCTTCGAATTACCCCTCCCTCCTCCTCTCTTCCTCCTCCTCCTCTTCCTCCTCCTCCGCCTCCCCTCCTCCTCCCCCCCCAACCCCCCCTCATCCTCCTCCTCATCCTCCTCCTCCTCCTCCTCCTCCTCTCCTCCTCCTTCTCCCCTCCCCCTCCCCTCCTCCTCCTCCTCCTCCTCCTCCTCCTCCTCCTCCTCCTCCTCCTCCTCCTCCTCCTCCTCCTCCTCCTCCTCCGCCATCCTCCGCCGCCTCCTCCTCAGAACTACATCCTCCGCCATCCGCTCTCCTCCTCCTCCTCCTCCTCCTCCTCCTCCTCCTCCGCTCCTCCGCCTCCTCTCTCCTCCTCTCCTCTCCTCCTCCTGCCTCCTCCTCCTCCTCCTCCTCCTCCTCCTCCTCCTCCCCCTCCTCCTACCGCCCTCTCCTCCTCCTCTCCTCCTCTCCTCCTCAATCTCCTCCTCCTCTCCTCTCCTCCTTCCTCCTCCTCCTCGCTCCTCCATCTCCTCCTCCTCCTCCTCCTCCTCTCGCTGTCCTCTCCCCTTCTCCCTTCCCCCGTCGTCCTACTCCCACCCCCCTCCTCCCCCTCAGCCCTTCCCATCCCTTCTCCTACCCCTCCACTTCTGTCACCCTCCTCATCCCCGTTCCTCCTCTGGGCGTAGATGATTTAGGGGGGTAATTAGTTATTCGAATGCCCTTCGGCCCCTTCGGGAAGGGGCCCATCACTGCACCTGATGAACTTCGCAGGCCCAGCGGGCCAGAGGCGTGCTAAGATCCCTGGCAACTAGGTAGTCATATGTTCTAGTTCGCGCGCGCGTGGCGGCCGGGGCTCCCGGAGCAAGAGTACCCCGGGGAAGTCCCGGCAGATCACCGGCAGATCACCGGCAGCTCCCCGGCATGGTTCCGTCAGAGGTGCTGGCTCTCTTGGGCGCGGCCCCGGGGGCCTCCGGAGCGATCCAGGAGCGACCCGAGGAGCCACCAAGTAGGTGGCAGGCCCACGGCCTGAGGCCAAGAGCGCTCCAAGACGGCCCCAGGTGGCCTCAAGATGGCCCCAGGTGCCCCCAACACGCCCCAAGAGGCCTCCAAGAGGCGTCTCTAGAGGGCCCCAAGAGACACAGATCATGGATCCCCCAGCAGTTCTTGAACGACTTCCGCGTTCTCGCTTTTTGAGCTTCCCGACGCTCCCAGGCGGCCCGAACCGCTCCCTTGACAAGACGACTCAGGAGCTCTCGAAGAGGACCCCAAAGCGTCCCAAGAGAGGACCTCCAAGACGGGCCAAGAGGCCTCCAAGCCAGCTCCAAGAGAGGGCCGAGATTGCGCACCCAAAACGGACATTTTGAGGCTTCTGCCCCAAGATGCCCCCAGAAGGACCTCAAGAATAGGGGGCCAAATGCGAACCCTACCCCTACCCCCCACGAATTTTGAGGGGGAGGGTGGGGTTCACTTCGCTCGGGAGCTCCCGAACGATGTGATCCCCACCCTCCCCCTCAGAACTCGTGGGGGGTAGGGGTAGGGTTCGCATGTAGCCCCCAAAAAAAGCCCCAAGAGGCTCCCCGAAGGCCAAGCCCCAAGAGGCTCCCAAGACGCCCGAAGATGCCGTCGTGAGGCCTCCCCAGAAGCCTCAACAGGACTGCCAGAAGCGATCACCCACACGACACCGCAGGAGTCTGCGACGAGCCCCCGCAACCAAATCCACGGTCACTGCGTCACCTCCAACGCCCCGCCCCCCCTCAAGAAAACAGCCCCCGCCCAGACGCACCGCATTAAAAGCGATCACTCGGGCAATCGACAGCGGTGCGACATTATGGCCGGCGAAATGAGCGAAACGATAAAATAATACGCCCCTCCGCCCCTACTCGACCAGCAACCAACAAAAACACATAATCGACCCACAAACCCGGAAAGGGATAAAGAAATGTGGAGCATGGAAACTGTTCAAGACATCCAGATTGGGCGACGGGCAATCGCAATGCTCAAGGTAGCGACGGCGATGTACAGTGCCTGGGGCTGTGCTGTGCTGTACTGAACTGAGACGCGGCATGGCGCATTGTGAATCAGACCTTATGAAAGGATACGTTCCGCAACACGACAAAATGATAAGGGCGAACCCAAACCGAGGCGACATGCACCGGAAGAGGCGGGCCGAAACGCCGACGACGACAACGACGGCAGACGGCGACGACCGCGACGGCGGTTCCAGCTCGGGACCACTACGTTAGATGTCCACCTGGGTGGCCTGCACACGTGAAAACACAGGGTTTCTGCTTGGGACCACCATGTTAATGCGGGATGACGATTTTAAAAAATGTGAGAGAACGATAGTGTTTTTTTTCTGACTTTTCTGCACAATTTCCTGCCTGGAGGAGAACGCTTAAAACAATAGTTTTCCAGCCCGCGGCCGGTTCTTTCTAATCGCCATCTCGGGCGCCGCCGCGTGAACACGACCCCCAGTCATTTATTAGTCGTCATCCTCCATGTTAGATACTCCAGTGGGGCGTCTAGAACATCACCAGACGAAGGTCCTTGCACGTCCGGCGCCGACTTCTTGATCTCGTCGGGCTCTCGTGGGCCCCCACGCTGGGGGCGCCCAGACGACCACGTGTTCGACATCCCCCCCCGTGGGTGGCCCGCACTCTTCAGAACACGTTGTTCCAGCTCGGGGCAACCATATTAGATACAGTCGAGGCGTTGACCTAAGGAACCCTAAATAAGGAACGAGGCCCCTATTTTCCATAAGTTGAACTTCGATTTCGTATCCAGAACATAAGGGAAACCTGAGGCAAGCTGTGAAACACTTAAGGAGCACGGAGCCCCTCCCCAACGAAAAGGGTTCCTTCTTCAGGGCCCCGGCTGTACCCCTTCTGGGTGGCCTGGACACGTGAAAACACGTGGTTTCAGCTCGGCGCCACCATGTTGGAGACCCCTTTCTGGGTGGCCTGCGCACGTGACAACACGTGGTTCCAGCCTCGGGCCACCGTGTTAGATACCTTTTTCTGGGTGGCCTGGACACGTGAAAACACGGGGTTCCAGCGCGGCGCAAGACGCAACCTTCTTAGATACCCACCTCGACACATCCCATAGAATTCAGCATCGCGCGAAATCTTATACCTGATGTGGTTGCTTTTGTCTAGTTTTTCAGCGTTGTATTCGCCGTTGTTTTTCCGCATTGGGTTCGAGCCTTCTTTCAAGGTTTCGACAGAAGCAAAATGGCCTGAATACAGAATTGGGGCTAGCTCGAGCCACCCAAATCATTCTTCACCAGGGAAACTTCCGCCAAACACATGCACGCAACAATCTTATCTGACCACGCGCTCTGTTCTTGCCATCGGAAAGCGAAAGGTACGATGAACGTTGCGCTTGGCCGTGTTACCAGGGTAAGCTACTTTTAATCATCAGCGGTGTTGCCAGAGTGAGCTGCTTCTTATCATGAACGCACGGGGTACAAAAGTCATGTTACTATGCTCGTGGGCATCGGCCTGGAGTCGGCGGTACACGTCGCCGATCGATCGGCGATTGGCCACGGTCCTGGGCGGAAGGGGCTATCAGGCCCATGGCGATCAAGGGGAGACTCGGGGGTCGATGCATCCCCAGCGTGAATGTACCCCCCCCTCCGGCCGACGTTGCTCCTGTAAGAATATGATCGCGGCGACCACGACCCCCCCCCCCCCCGGCCGACGTTGCCCCTATACGAATATGATCGCGGTGACCCCCAAGGCTGGACCTAAACGCTGTTTTCCGTGTTGTGTTCGTTTTGTGTTTCGTTTTGCTCCACATGTTTTCCTGTACCTTCCTTCCCAAAGCGAAAAACCAAACACAACCGAAGTCCAGCAAAACAGCTTTTAGGTCCAGCCCTGGGGACCGTTTTTTTGAATCGGCGATAACCTGGGTTAACCGGGTGGGGGGGGGGGGACGAGAGGGGCTGGCCGAGAACCTAACCCTCGCGCTGTGGACAGCCCTGCGTCTGCCCGCGCCCCCCTCCCCTCCCACCGACCTGCACAACCGGCAAAGTTAGGTTCTCCTGCGGGAGGGGGGGGGGAGGGGGGCAAGCCCGATGACCCGGGTGATCGCCCGATCTTTTTTTTTTTGTTTGTTTGTTTTCTCTCTTTTTACCTAACAACGAAGACTGATAGGTTTCTAGTGGTGTCAAAAGAGAGCATCATGACTCCTCAGGGGGGTCGGGGCGGGACCCGGGGCGGCTGCCGCCGAAGCCCAAATCGCTTTGGACATCCTCGCAAAATCTCTCTTGGCGCTGCTAGAACTCCATTCCCGGCGTACATTTTGGATGCCCGGAGCCAACAGTAGGCCACTTCGTGGTCTTCGAGTTCCCAGAACTCCATTCCCGGCGTACATTTTGGATGCCCGGAGCCAACTGTAGGCCACTTCGTGGTCTTCGAGCTTCCAGACCTCATTCCCGGGCTACATTTTGGGGTGCCCGGAGCCAACTGTAGGCCGCACTTCGTGGTCTTCGAGTTCCCAGAACTCCATTCCTGGGCATGATTTTGAATGCCCAGGGCCAGCTGTAGGCCACTTCGTGTTCTTCGAGTTCCCAGAATTCAAATCCCGGGCCACATTTTGAATGCTGAGGCAGGCTGAGGCTGAGGCAGAGGCAGGCTGAGGCTGAGGCAGGCTGAGGCTGAGGCCGAGGCTGAAGGCCGACTGAGGCTGAGGCTGAAGCAGGCTGAGGCTGAGGCTGAGGCAGGCTGAGGCTGAGGCTGAGGCAGGCTGGCTGAGGCTGAGGCAGGCTGAGGCTGAGGCTGAGGCTGATGCAGGCTGAGGCTGAGGCAGGCTGAGGCTGAGGCCGAGGCTGAAGGCAGACTGAGGCTGAGGCTGAAGCAGGCTGAGGCTGAGGCTGAGGCAGGCTGAGGCTGAGGCTGAGGCAGGCTGATGCTGAGGCAGGCTGAGGCTGAGGCTGAGGCTGATGCAGGCTGAGGCTGAGGCAGGCTGAGGCTGAGGCCGAGGCTGAAGGCAGACTGAGGCTGAGGCTGAAGCAGGACTGAGGCTGAGGCTGAGGCAGGCTGAGGCTGAGGCTGAAGCAGGCTGATGCTGAGGCAGGCTGAGGCTGAGGCTGAGGCTGATGCAGGCTGAGGCTGAGGCAGGCTGAGGCTGAGGCCGAGGCTGAAGGCAGACTGAGGCTGAGGCTGAAGCAGGCTGAGGCTGAGGCTGAGGCTGAGGCAGGCTGAGGCTGAGGCTGAGGCAGGCTGATGCTGAGGCAGGCTGAGGCTGAGGCTGGCTGATGCAGGCTGAGGCTGAGGCAGGCTGAGGCTGAGGCCGAGGCTGTAGGCAGACCGAGGCTGAGGCTGAAGCAGGCTGAGGCTGAGGCTGAGGCAGGCTGAGGCTGAGGCTGAGGCAGGCTGATGCTAAGGCAGGCTGAGGCTGAGGCTGAGGCTCATGCAGGCTGAGGCTGAGGCAGGCTGAGGCTGAGGCCGAGGCTGAAGGCAGACTGAGGCTGAGGCTGAAGCAGGCTGAGGCTGAGGCTGAGGCAGGCTGAGGCTGAGGCTGAGGCAGGCTGATGCTGAGGCAGGCTGAGGCTGAGGCTGAGGCTGATGCAGGCTGAGGCTGAGGCAGGCTGAGGCTGAGGCCGAGGCTGAAGGCAGACTGAGGCTGAGGCTGAAGCAGGCTGAGGCTGAGGCTGAGGCTGAGGCAGGCTGAGGCTGAGGCTGAGGCTGAGGCTGAGGCTGAGGCTGAGGCAGGCTGAGGCTGAGGCCGAGGCCGACGGCAGACTGAGGCTGAGGCTGAAGCAGGCTGAGGCTGAGGCAGAGGCAGGCTGAGGCTGAGGCTGAGGCAGGCTGATGCTGAGGCAGGCTGAGGCTGAGGCTGAGGCTGATGCAGGCTGAGGCTGAGGCAGGCTGAGGCTGAGGCCGAGGCTGAAGGCAGACTGAGGCTGAGGCTGAAGCAGGCTGAGGCTGAGGCAGGCTGAGGCTGAGGCAGGCTGAGGCTGAGGCTGAGGCAGGCTGAGGCTGAGGCTGTGACTGCGACTGCCGTTGCCGCTGCGACTGTCATCGCGAATGCGACTACGACTGCGAGAACAGCAGAATTCTACAACTGGGTTCTCATTTGAATCTTAAGGGGAATGCTTCCAGATATGCTCCTACACATCGCTGTTAGGTTGCTCTGCCGGGATACTGCTTTCCATATATATTTATATGTATATATGTATGTATGTATGTATGTATGTATGTATGTATGCATGCATGTATGTATGTATGCATGCATGCATGCATGTATGTATGTGTGTATGTATGTATGTATGTATGTATGTATGTATGTGTGTATGTATGTATGTATGTATGTATGTATGTATGTATGTATGTATGTATGTATGTATGTATATATATATATAACAAAAAATCCTGGCGACCACGACCACGACCACGACGCCGGCGATCGGGCGACGGCGGCGGCTCCGACGCCCGCGGCGGCAGCGGCCGCACGGCGGCGGCGTGCGCCTCGCGGCTCCCGCGAGCGCCGCGCCGGCGCCCGGCGCCGCGGGCAGGGCCACGGGCGCGAACCACGCAGGGCTCCCTCCCGGGCCCCGGGCCGCCCCCGGGGGCGCGCGGCGCCGTCCCGGGCGGGGGCGGGGGAGGCAGGAGACAGGAGGGGGAGGATTCTCCTCCTCCTCCTCCTCCTCCTCCTGCTCCTGGTCCTCCTCCTCCTCCATTTCAATGCACGAGGATGGACTTCGTCCTGGCACTCCTGACTCCTGACTCCTCAGTGCACGAGGAGACGGGGAGGAGGGGAGAGGCCCCTACCCCCCTTGCGCCCTGTCCTTCTGGCCTCGTGTCTCTTCCCTTCCTCCCCGTTTGCCTCCTCCTCCGCTCCCTGTTCTTATAACAAGTTTCTCCCTGCCGCACCCCGGGGCCGGGTTTTAGGGCGGTCCTGGCGTTTTGCCTGGGACTTCCTCACCACTTATGACCCTGAAGCTTTAAAATTGACAACAGCTTCACAAATGGAGGGCGGGTGGTTTTCAAATGTGGCTCTCGCCTTGGCGCCGCGCACATTCGTTGTGAACATGTGCAACAGCTTTGCGGATTGAGGGCGGTTCCTTTTCAGCATGTGATTCTCGCCTTAGCGCCGCATATATTCGCTTTAAACATTTGCAAGCGTTTTACGGATTGAGGGCGGTTCCTTTTCAAAAGGCGGCTCTCCCCTTAGCGCCGCGCACATTCGTCTTCAACATCTGCAAGCGTTTTACGGATTGAGGGCGGTTCCTTTCAACATGTGGTTCTCGCTTTAACGCCGCGCACATTCGTTTTAAGCAGTTGCAACCGATTTACGGATTGAGGGCGGTTAATTTTCAAAATGTGGCTCTCGCCTGAACGCCGCGCACATTTGTGTATATATATATATATATATGTAGACAGGTGTGTATAAATACATATATATATACATAATTACAAGAATTCCGCTGATTCCCATGATCAGCGTAGCAGAAATGGCGTTATGGAAGGGTTCAGGATTATGAGGGCGCAACAGTTACGTTGATTCGCGGTGTTTAAGTCCCAAAAATGGTGTTCTGGCACGACTCAGGATTGTCAAGACGCAGCAATCAGGTTGACCCGTGGCGTTGAAATCCCGACTACGATGTCTTTGCATGCGTCAGGGTCTTCAAACGTTTGTTTTCCAACGAGGCAGTTCCTTCAGTGAAAATGAACCCGTGCAGATGCCTATGAAGAGGGAACTTGAAGGGAGGGTTTATTCCAACATCATTGATGACTCTTGGGTTTGCACGGTCCTTTTCCTCCTCCTCCTCCTCCTCTTCCCCTCCTTTCTCCCCCTTTTCTTCTCCCTCGCCCCCGTCCCTTAGGGGGCGGGGGCCGGGGAGGGGGGAGAGGCCGAGAAAGGGAGAGGAAGGGAAACGGAGGAGGGGCAAACGGGGGGGAAGGGAAGAGCGCGAGGACATGAGGGCGGTGGAGCAACCCAGGTCAGCGGGCCGCGCACGAAGGGGGGCAACGGAAGGGCAGTCCGGCGGGGGCTCACGTAGACATCGCGAGGGGGATGCCCGAACTCTCCGACAAGCCCTGGCACATCACGGCGCCGGTGTGGCGCAGCCACGAAAGGGGGGCCTCCCGCCAGCCAGGAATGCGCCTTGGTGGCCGCGCGCGGATGCAGGGAGCAAGACGAGGCCACGGCGAGGATCAATGCGGGCGAGGATGTGTCGCAGATCTCTGAGATCTGGCGGCTCTGGAAGATGCATCGGGCGTCGCGGCCTTCTTGGAGCGTTCCGGAACGCCCTGGAACGGATGCATCCTCGTCTTGGCCCCGTCCGAGAGAAGCAACTTGAAATGGGTCCGCCCATTGGGTCCACCGCCTGGCCCGTGCAAAACACGCCTCGGTTCGCCCGCGCAGCAGGCGGTGACCATCTGGACGTGCCCGTTGCCCATTCCGCTGTTTGCGATTGCGGCCACAGCCGCCGCCAACCAGAAGTGGCCGGGCCAGGATGACAACTGGAAAGCTGCAAGTGGCGGGACAAACCGCTGGGACACCATGAGCTCAGCATGTAGCGATACGAGCGGGAAGGGGCGCCGCAGCGAAGAAGGCTGCGTGATCTTTTCTCTCGCACGCGCCCGGGGGCGGGGCTCCCGGCGCGCCAGAGTACTCAAGGGCAGTGCGAGCTGGAAGCCAGCGCCAGGGCAGCAGCGGACAGAGCGGCGAGGCAGAAGGAGAGGCTGGAAGACACACGACGACCACACCCACCTTGACGTCCATGGTGTGGCGCAGCAGCACCAGGCGCTGCACCTCCTGCTTCTCTATCGTGGTGCTCAGTAGCGTCTCTCGCGCGCCGACCCGCTGCGCCAGCGTGTCGCTACGATCTGGCGCTGCCGCTGGGGCTCCACGATCCCGCAGGCCTCGAAGCTGACATTCCAGCTCGTCCACCTTCTGCTGCAATGCCTCGGACTGCTGGTGAATGCCCTTCCCCTCGTGGCTCCCTTGCCTTGGTCAGCTCCAATGCGCACTGGAGCTGAGCCTCCACTAATACGAGCTGCTGCCGTGGGTCGTTTACCCTCAAGTCCATCACGCACCCGATGGTACACGAACCATTCGGGAATCAAACTTTGCACCAGTGGCCGCTGCCCTGAAAATCTATTCCTGGTGCACTCGTTGGTCAAATCCCTCGACCGTGGTCACAAAGGATGCGAGGATGCGACTGAGGAGGACAAGGCAGAAAAAGGAAGGGACTGGAGTGGAAGAGGAAGGCCAGAGACGACGACGATGCTCCCTCAGACTGAACTTCCTCCCCCTCCCCCCTTTCCCCCTCCCCCCTTCCCACCCCCTCCCCTTCCCCCCTCGCCCTTTTCATCCGTCTCCTCCTCCTCCCCTCCCTCGCTCCCATTGCCCGTTCTTTCTTGATTTCATCGTTCCCCTCCCTGTCCCGTTCCTCTCCCCCTCTCCCCGCTCACTCTCCCCTCTCCCCCTCCCTTGCCTCTTTCCTCCTCCCCCTCCTCCCTGCCCCTCGCTCTTCTGATCGCCTGGTTCACTCCCCCTAAGGGAAGAAAAGGCAAATGAGGAGGAGACCTCTCTCCATTCCTGCAACTTTCCAGCATGACGACGAGGATGGCAAAGCCGAAGGGGCGAGAGGAAGGGGAGAGGAGGGTGGGGAGGGGGAGGGAGTACAGAGGGAGCGAGGGGGGAAGGGACTGGGAAGTGGGGGACGGGGATCGGGGGATGGGAAGAAGTGGCGTTGGGGGAGGAGGAAGCAGGGGGGACGATGACGAGGAGCCCCCTGAACATCCCAGAGCCCCCTAAAACCAACCGCGCCGTTGTAGAACAATTCCCTGTCCTCCTCCTTCCTCCCCCCCCGAAAAAACTCCATTCCTCTCCTGCCTCACTCCTCTCCTCAACCTCATCCCTGCCACGCTGGCTTCAAAAAGTGCTGGAAAAATGCGCCTTTCCTCTTCCCCGCTTGCTGCCCCCAATTCGCCTCTTTGGCGCATCGAGGTGGGGACGGAAACGGGTGGTGGCGATGCCCAGCAGCGACTGTTGTCCCAAAGCGGCAACATCCGCTGTTGGGCAGGCCACGTTCGTCTCAAATGGACAACGTCCGCGGAGACAACGACAACGAGCCCTGTCTGACGGCACGCATTAGGGGGTGGAGGCAGGGGGAAGGGCTTCTTAAAAGGATCCTGCGTCTTAGAAGGCGCGGGCCCTGCATCTACAGATGTACGTTCCCCGATCCTTCTAAGAAGCAAGGGAACACCTAACAAAGCCTCCCCCCTCCCCCCCTTGTGCGCGTGGCTAACCTGCTCTGGATTGAAATTGCTGCCAATCTTCGTCCACGTTCACTTAGGCCCCGTTCTGATCTTCGCGGCTTCTGGCCGAGCGACCTCCCCTCTCGTCTCCCCTGCCGACAAGTCGTGGCGACGGGGATTGCAACATCGCGACAAATCGTGACCAGAACCCTCGACCCATTGATTATGTTGTAGTCTGCGAGCCGGATCGACCTTTCATGCTCCCGAGGCCCGAAAGCGGGCGAAAACGCCCTGTGTGAAAAGAATGCAACGACTGGGTATCAGAGTCGGTCCTCACCCCGCCCTCTCCCGACCCGCCCCCCCGCCCCTCCCTCGACCCTCCCCCCCGCCCTGCCCCCGTACCCCCCTCGTCGTCGCCATCATCGCCGCCTTCCTCGTCGTCCTCGTCGCCCTCCTCGTCGCCCCCCTCGTCGCCTTCCTCGTCGCCCTCGTCGTCGTCGTCGTCGTTGTCGCCGCCGTCGTCGCCGTGGTCGTCGTCGTCGCCGCCACTGCCCGACACGGTTTTCTCGAGCCTCCCCCCGCCGTCGGCCAGGCGCCGCCGCGGCGGGCGGGCGTCCTCCGCGGGGGAGCCTGGCTGCCCCAAGTCCTTTCGACGGCGAGGATCGTCGTCGTCGCCGTCGTCGTCGTTGGCGTTGGCGTTGGCCTTGGCGTCGTCGTCGTCGTCGTCGGCGTCGTCGGCGGCTGCGGCGTCGTCGGCGGCTGCGGCGCCGTCGTCGTCCTCCTTCTCCTCCTCCTCCTCCTCCTCGTCGTCGGGATGCGGTTTGAGCGTGCTGGCATTCCTTGAGCCCGTGCTGGGCATTCGAGGCGGGGGGGTGGACAAGTACCGGCCGGGCTGGGATAATGAATTTATATTTAGGAAGGGCGATGGGGCAAAATCGCACGCAAATTGCAATGCGAAGCGGGGGCGGATAGTCCAGGGTGTGGGGGGGTAAAATCTATTTTGTTTGTTCAAAGGAGAGTTCGCTCTGCCGCACTTGTTCGCGCACTCGCCCCATCCACCCAGCCGCGACATGGTTTGCAGAACCCTTGCAGCGGCGATTGCGATGGCTGCTCGGCGTCGGCTGGCACATCGCCGCGGCCGCGCCAGCGCGCGCAAACTAGCGCGCAGAGCGGCCGGTTCGTCTGGCGCGACCGACGCGGCCGTGGCGGCGGTGACCGCTGGGCACTTCCCAGCGAGCACTTCAATGCGAGTCAGTGCGAGTCGGCGGCTTGGGCAGGCGCGGTATCATGGCAATATCGACCGCAGTAGGACGCGATGATGATAGTCGCGATGCTGGCGACGATGACGATGACAGCGACGACGGCGCGGCCAATGACGGTGCCGATGCTGACCAAGCCGACAACGATGATGGTGTTCTCGAGGCAATGCTGAAGGTTTAGGAGTTCGATCTGCGCGCGCGGCCGGCGCGCGTGTCCCGCAATGTATTATTTGATACGGATCCCGCCCCCCTCCCGGGACGCGCGAAAGGTCGCTCGGATGATCTTGACCTGCAGCGCGAGACGCCCGGTTGGCATAATAAAACGTACATAAAAGCCACTGGTATTTTGAAGGATCCGCAAGACCACGGGCGCAGGCTCACAACAAACGGATATTGCAAAACTACGTCTCGTACGTGATCGGGAAAAGCGATAGCGAAACCAAAACGAAACCTGAAAGTTGCGCTGAAAGGTTCTGGCACGCGCGCGCGACGACGAGCGCGTGTGCACTTCGTTCTGTTTCTCGCAAGGGATAGTTGCGACAGTGCGCGCGCAAGGGCGTTCTTGCGATTCCGACGCGCGCGCGAGAAGTCCGTTCGGTAGCGCGCAGTGGAAATTAAAGAACGCCACAAGCGCCCGATCGCACGTTTTTTGTTTGAAAACCCTGTTGGGAAACCATGTATGTTTTAAATATTTTCTAGACGTTTGATCTTGAACGCCTTGCGACGCCTCCGGTGTTTTGAAGGATTCCGTTATGCGCGCGACCACGCGCGCGCGCGCAGTTCGCCCCATTTCTGATTGTTTTGAAGACTGATCACGATTGATAAGCGAGTGCGCGCATAATGTTTTCCCGAGAATGAAAGGGGGGCGGTGCCAATTTAGCTGGGCGTTTGTATGAATTCAGATCTAGGATGGCAGATGGGGAGAAATCATGCGTAACTTCACCACGAAAAGATGACCCGCTAAGTCCAAGGGGGGAGGGGTCGCACTGCGTTGTCGAATCCACTGATCGCGCAGTCATCCCGCCCACCCAGTCGCAACCTGGTTTGCAAAACCCATGAGGCGGCGAAGGCGATGACTGCCTGGCGCCGGCTGGCTGATCGCCGCGGCCGCGCTAGCGCGCGCAGGCTAGCGCGAAAAGCGGCATGCTAGTCTGGCGCGACCGACGCGGCCGCGGTGGCGCTGACCGCAGGGCACCTCCCTCGCAGGCCGCGCTGAAAAAATGTGGGCACTGCAGTGCGAGTCTGTGGCTCGGGCGGGCGCGGTCTCGTGGCGTCGTCGACAACGGCTCACACTATGATGATAGTAGCGGTGCGAATGATCACGACGGCGATGACGAAGGCAAGGCCAATGACGGCGCCGAGGCTGGTCACGCCGATGAAACTCGTGGTCCACGCGTCGGAAGACAAGTTTTTGAAGGACTTCGGCATGCGCGCGCGGCCGACGGGCGCGAGTGGCCCGCATGGTATTATTTGCGAGTGGCCATGCCCTCCCCCCCGCGCGCGCGCAAGGGCGTTCGAATGATTCCTACATGCGCGCGCGAGGGGGCCGCTCGGTCGCATGTGAAGATTGTGTTGTGCAAACGATGCTTTTCCGAAGAACCCGAAAGAGAACTCGCGCAGACCGTTCTTGAAGAGATCGCGTTGAAAAAACAATGTGTCTCCATGTGTTCGGAAGACTCTATTTTGAAATACATGGGGACATCTTAGGTTATGGCACAAGTCGGCATGTGCGCGCGACGACGCGGGCGGGCGGATTTCGTCTCGTGTTTTGGTACTGGCTCGTACAAGTTGTGGATTTTTGATAAACGGATATGCGCGCATTGTATTATTTGGCACAATTAACGGGGCGAGTCCATACGGGGCTGGTTCGGATAGCACGGACACACACATTTAGAGTGAACGATGGGGGAGGTCTGATAATCGCGCCCCCAAGACTTATGCTGTTTCCATCCGACTTGAAGACCAAATCCCAGAAATACTTTCGAGCACCCAGAGAACTTTCAAAAGAGTGTCGAAACAGTGTCGGGCGAGTGTCTCCCAGGGCCCGACACGTGAAAACCCTCGAGTTTCGGCACTTGTTTGGGTGCTCGAAATTCTTTCTGATGATCAAGGCTAAAGTAGGTTGGAGCATCATGCATTTAGAATGAACGATGGGGCAGATCTGACAATCGCGCCCCCAAGACCCCTCCCACCGTGTCTCGCCTCCCCCTCCCCGACCTGCTGATGTTTCTATGCTGTGCGGGCCGGCGGGTCTGCATCTTTTGCTTTCTTGCTTAAAATGGAATCGATTCACTCTGGTGTGGGGGGCGACCTGCTGGCCATATACCAAGATGTTTTCCATGTGTAGGGGGACAAAAAGTGACATAAACATAACAACTCGGAGGTCCGCGCGGAATTCTCGGATCGGCGCTGGACCCCCCTCACTGGCGCGCGGAGCGCGCCAGGGGCGGCGCCGGAGGCGCCGCCGGGGGGCCCCAGCGCCGATCCGAGAAATCCGCGCGGACCTCCGAGTTTTTATGTTTTATGTTTTTATGGCACCCTGCCTGCGCGTCGAGCTCCGCGTGACGGGCGTGCCGAGGAGGGGCGGGTGGCTTGGGCACTTGCCCGCCGTAGGCGACGCTCCCTGTGGCGAACGATTTGTGTGAAGGGCGTGCCACGACGAACGATCGGCCGGCATGCAAGCGGGCCCAGCGAAAAACCATAAGAAACCCCTCTGTAACGCACCATCCGTGTGAGGGCGTACCGACACGTGCCCAGGCGGCGCGAGGACGGACGCACCGAGACCGCAGGTGGGGGCTCCGTATGTCGCGCGGCCCGTGTGAGGCGTGTGTCGACGTGAACGACCGGTGGCACGTGGACGGGCTCACTGAGACCGCCTGTGTGAAAGGGGCCCCAGGACACACAAATAAATACACACTAATAAAATGATTCCCCATAATTTCCCATATATTTTTCGAGTTCTTGTCTTCCCCCCCACTTCCCATATTTTCCCACATTTTCCTGGGAGTGGACGATTAATTGTGTATGTGTGTGTTTTTCCCCTCCTGAATTCTGGAGCTCCGTGCGGCGCGCCAGCCGTGCGAAGGGATGCGCCGAGAGGAGCGCCTGGCGACCTGTGGGCCGGCCCGCCGAGGCCGCGTCTGGAGCGCCCTGCCGCGTGAGAGGTGTGACAAAATTGGAGGAGGGAGGGGGAGAGGGAGGGGGAGAGGGAGGGGGAGGGGGAGGAGGAGGAGGAGGAGGAGGAGGAGGAGGAGGAGGAGGAGGAGGAGGAGGAGGAGGAGGAGGAGGAGGAGGAGGAGGAGGAGGAGGAGTGGAACCCCATCTGGCGCACAGTCCGCGAGAGGGGTGTGCCCAGCAGGGTGGGGGCGGCCTGTGGTCGACCCCACCGGGGTCGACAGCGGAGCTCCCTTTGGCGCACGAGCCGTGCAAAGGGGGTGCCGAAAGAGGCCAGGGGCGGCATGAGGATGGGCTCACCGAGGCGGCCGGAAGAGGAGAAGGGGGCACGAAAGGTGTGAAGGGCATGCCGAAATTTGAAGAAGAGGAGGAGAAGGAGCAGGAGGACGCAGGAGGAGGTGAGAGTGGCGGGGCATGGCGCGGCGAGTGCAAAGCGAGGACCCAACAACACAAGACGGCTAGGGAGAACAGACTTGATTGACCCGGATCAAGCCGAACCATACGTACTCAGTTTCATGTGGCATGTCTACACATAGGCGCCGACACGCTCCTCCTCATCATCCTGCTCCTCCTCATCATGGTCATCTTGTTCCCCATGCTTCCTCCACTCTTGATCCCCTTCTGAAGGCGATGAGCGAGGAGGAAATGATAGATGTTCGCTTGCAGGGAATGCGAAGCACATAAAACATTCTAGTATAGGCGTGAATCATCAAAGGGCCGGAGGGTTGGATGAGCACCATGTAAAAGAGAGTGGGGTGCAATCGAAATGAACGCATGATACGCCAGAGCAGGCACCCAATAGAACGGTCGGCGCATAAGTTGAAGCACGGGAAAGATGATCGTAAGCTTTTGGACAGAGGCTAGTAGGCGGTCAAGCAGTTCGTATTGTATGCGACGTTTCCCTGACATCGTCCCCCTTGCTCCTGCTCCTCCGCCTCCGCCTCCGTCTCCTCCTTCTCCTGCACATGCTCCTTCTCCTCTTCACAACATTCCTCGTCCTCCTCCTCCTCCTCTTCCTCGTGGCCCCTGTACGCATGACCTCCCTCTGTACATCCTCCTCGTTCTCCCTACCTCCTCCCCTTCCACTTCTGGCGCCCCCCTCAAAAGATTGAGCGCAAGTCTGACGCGCAAAGGCTCCAGACACACGCGGGCGCCGCGCCCCCCGAACAATGATCGCGCATGCAACAAGCTGCTGGCCCGCAGAACGCACCTCGCCTCGCCCCTGGAGCCCCGGAGGCCCCGCGGGGCGAGGAACGGCGGGGGCTCCTGTGGCGCGCGCGCTCCCCAAAGCAGAACGGAGGCGTCAAACATGCACGCGTATGGCGCGCATCCCACCGCATGATGCTATGAACGTCAGCTGCCGATATCCTGGTCTGCGCGTCGTACAGGACACCATCCATGAACGTTGACCACCGGATGACCATGATGATGTCATGTTGCCTCGTTTGGCTTACAAGATGATAGTGAGTAGTTTCTGGATGGTTTGAATTTCAGGTTTTGCGCCAGCATGCGCGCACCCTGGGATAATGGTCCATCGAGGTTTTTCACACGACTCATCTTTGAGCGGCCTCCGAGTTGAGAAGCGCAGTGGGTCATCTCTATTGGGCGACCCCTTCAAAGCTGACCGGCACGCTGGGCTCCTGGCTGGATGCCTCCCCGTCCGACGCACCTAGATGCGCTAGCTTCAACGCGGACGGGCGTGGGCAAACTCGCCACGGCGCGACTTCAATGTTGTGTCGTTCCTTGTTACCACACTTCCGTTTTGGGAGCGCCTTCTTATTCGGCGCTTCGACACTGGGCGGAAGGAGGGGGGGCGGGAATAGAAATGCTCCACTGAATTTAGAACGCCGCACGGTCAACATCATTGATGACCAGATAACTATAAGACAATAATAAAATCACAAAGCAAATTGTTACCCGACCTCTGCTTAATGCGGCTGTTTGCAACAGGGCGTCAATCATGGGGGAGGCTCCACCTGCTAGAAACAGGCGCCAAACAAACAGCCGAGATCCACTCCAGGGGGGAGGGAGAGGGGGGGGTTGGGGAACCCGCGCCGATCGACAAAACAAGGCATAACAAACTATTACGTTCTTATGGGAGCGACCGCACAACACACGCACACGATGCCAGTCTCTGGGCAAGGGGAATCCGACTGAGCATCGGAGCCAGACATCCTCGCCCATCGGGTGCAACCGAGATTCCATTGTGGCCAGACTTGCACAGGTACCGACGTGGGGCGGGGGCGGCGTGCGCCCACCCCCGCTGGCGCCGCAAACGCAGCGCCCTGTGGGGGGGGGAGGGGGCGACCCGTGCGAGGGGTGCGTCGAGGCCTCTGGTGTAGCGCGTGCGAGGCAGGAGGAGGGGCGCAAGGAGGAACCCCACCCCCTCCGCCAGCCCCCTCCCTCCTGCTCCTGCTCCTGGCCCTGGCGTTCCGCCCAGGAGCCGCAGCCCACACGATTGCTTGCAGGGCCTCTCGCCTCATGGGGGCCCTCACGAGAAGACCACGCGTGATGGGCATGTTTTCCACCACCAGCACCATATGTTGGAGGGAGGAGGAGGAGGAGGAGGAGGAGGAGGAGGAGGAGGAGGAGGAGGAGGAGGAGGAGGAGGAGGAGGAGGAGGACCCCCTCCCCCTCCTACTCATGGTGGTGGTGGTGGAGAACAGGCCCATCAGCGCGAAAAAGGCGAGGCGGTCCTGGCGCAACCAGGACGCATCCGGGCGGGTCACCCTGCGGGGGCCCATCTGGACGGGCTGCCGAGCCGCCGCCGCCAGGGCCCGCGCGCGCGCGACGGTGCGCGCGCGCAGCTGCTGCGCGGCGCGGCGGTGCCTTGCCCCCCCATCCGTTCCCCCTTCTCCTCCGTCCTCTCCCCCCCCTTCTTCCTCCACACTCCTGCTCCTCCTACCTGCTCCTGCTCCTGGTCCTCCCCTCCTCCTCTCCTCCTCCTCCTCCCCCTCCTCCTCCCCCGCCCCGCCCTTCCCTCCCTGCCTCCCCTCTCCGTCGCCCTCCTTTCCCCCCCCCCCCCTTCCTCCCGTCCCCTCCCGTCCCTCCCTTCCCCATCCGTCACCCCGTGCCTCTCTCTCCGTCGCCATTCCCCATCCCCCCTCCAGGGCCCCTCCCTCGTCCTGCTCTCCCCACTCACTCCTCCCTCTTCCCCCTTCCATCCCTCTCCCCTTCCCTCTTCAGCTCTTCAGTTGTCACTTCTATACGAACACTATTTTCTTCCCTCCTCCGACAAAGTGCGCGCGTGCTCCCGCCTCTTCCGCGCACTGTCTTCCCCCCCCCACACACACACACACGCACACACACACACTTGCAGTAGTTGGTGGCTCCTATTTCTGTTCCAACGGAGCGTTCTCTGTCCTTCAAAGCGGTGCCTTTGCTGCACCGCTGGCGTAGGATCAGTGCATCTGCCCTCGTCGTTCAAAACGGCGCTCTCGTCCCAGCGCGGGCCGCATTTCTGCATTTCTGCATTTCACCTCCCTGCGTGTCAAATCATTCGCGTTATTCTTCTGCTCCAGCGAGGTATCCTGCTCTTGTTCCTCCTTCTTGGGCGTGGACATCACATTGAAACCCATCCACCATCTCTTCGCCCCTCCTTACCCTCTTCTCGTCCGCCTCCTGCTCGTCCGCTTACTGCCCTTCCTCAACCCTCCAAGGTACATACAAGCGCCCTCCTCTCCGATCGCGCAGAAACGATGGGTCAACTCCTGCAACTGCCTCTTCGGCATCGGAGCCCTCGAGGACGCCTTGTTCAGCAGATAGAGGATACTTCAACGCAATGGGAAGGGGCGGGCGAAGGGATAGCGCGTCAGATGTGGCGCGGACGCACCCTGCTTGCCCCCAATCCCCCTCATCCCGAGGCCGTCCGTTTCCCGCTCTGGCCGGGACGTGGGTGCGGATCCAGCCTTGGCGGCGAAGGCCCTCCGAGAGGCACAACATGCGCATAGCGCAAACAACACCAACCATCCGTTAATGTCTGCGTGCGTCCGCGGGCAAGCACGGGAGGGCAACGTGGCGATCTCGCGCGCACGCGGCAACGCTCGCAAGGGCAACGCATCACCTCTCCGGGCGGTCCCCACCAGGGAGCTGCCGCGAGCGGTGTCGAGGTCCGCCGCGCGTGACTCTGCACTATGGCATGTCTAGATCTGCTCACGCGTGGTGGTTGCGCATGCTATGTACGCTTGGCATGTCACAAAAACTATGTAGGTATGATGGCGTGACGTTTGAGCATGTCATATGTGTGCGATCGGATGTTGTTGCTGTATCCTTACGTCTGCCATATGTACAGGTTCGCGATGCATCTTGATGCTGATCGTTCTTTCCAAACTGGCGTACTTGCTGCGGAGTCCTGGTATATGCTCAGAACGCATGTTCCCAGCGCAGTGCGTTGTAGTGATACCTTGCGCAGGTCATGAAACCTGCCATTGCTGAATTTGCGTTGTGACTGCCTTTGCTACGAAAACTATGCGCGTGTGCAGAGCGTGTCTTTGCGGTATGGTCTTGGTGTAGTTCATTCGCTGACTGTACACTCTTGCTGTGTAATTATGACACCGATGTGCTGGAGGACATCCCTGGTACATGTGATTGCCGCCCGTGATAAATGTCCAACTGCTAATGTTACGTATTGGTGTCCTTTATTGGTGTATGTTTTTGTCCTGTGACATGAGTGCCGGCTCTGACTGTGTAATGTGGTGTGTGGTCCATAGGCTTGGTCTTACAACATGGCCGTGGAGCACGTCATTACCATATGTTCTTGCTGCATGTAGAGAATATACACGCGTGTTGTTTCCCGACGTGAACACTGCTGGTGGCTACTATTGCCTATTTCGTTGATTCCCCAAGTAGGCGTGCCTCAGGGGTTCTTACTTGGTTAAAGGTTGGTGCCTCGGGTGGCCACTTTGCCCGTTCCTAAGAAGTTCCCTGGGTTCCTCGGATTCCGGGGTTCCTCGCCCTCCGTGACTCCGATTCTTGCGTTGCCCGTTCCTCGGAAGTTCCCCGGGTTCATCGGGTTCCCCGGGTTCCTCGGGTTCCCCAAGCTCCTCGGGTTCCCCGGGTGGTTCCCCGGGTTCCTCGGGTTCCCCGCGTTCCTCGGGTTCTGAGGGTTCCGCGGGTTCATTCCTCAACCAGGCTCGCCTAAGGCAATGTTAACCGATGCCAAGCAATGCCAAGCAATACCAAGCGATGCGCCCAGCGATGCGCCAATGCAATGAGCTTTCCCCTAATTGGGGCCGCGAAGGGTTCATGTATTGCTCTGTTTATACATGTGTGTAGATATCGATATGCATATGCATATATCGGAGGTGAAGGGAGAGCCCCCCACCGGGAATTCAGTTTCAATTTCGGGTTCGTGTCGTGCGTGCAGGTTGGGCGAAGCTGCGTGGGCGGGCGAGAGGAATGAACCCTCCTCACCCTCCTCTGGCAAGGGCGCGGCGAGGACATAAGTCCGCCCCACCCTGGCCGCGTGGCGGGCGGTGGCCGCGGGTTGTCCCGCCGTTGTGTCCCGTGGTGTTCCGTGGTGTCCCGTGGTTTCCCGTGGTTCCCCGTCGGTGACCCGTCGGTGTCCCGTCAGTGTCCCGTAGGTGACCTGAAGTGAGATCGGTAGTGGCATCGATAGTGAGACCGATAGTGGCATCGACAGTGATACCTACGACCACCCCTCGGGTGATAACGAGGTTCGGGTGCGCTGGGGAACGCACCAACTGCTGGCAAAATGCGATGGTTGTAATGATGGCGATGCTGGTGATGTGTCCTCAAATTAGCGACGACGCTTGATGACGCTGCGCTGCGATGCAATGCCACGATCCTCCCCGCTTTATATCTCACAACCAATGTCACAATCAACTACACTGTCGATCTTACTTTTGATATCACTATCCATCCCACTCGAGCGATCTCATCATCGATCACTTCACCATCGATACCAAGGAGGGGCACCCCCAGCCACCGCCCGCCCACCGCCGACGGAACACCGACGGGACACCAACGGGACACCATCGGGACACAACGGCGCCACACCCCAGGCCACCGCACACCCGCAGGGGGCGGAGGGGCGGTCCTCTGCATCCGAACGCCGTGACGCCTGTCATGTGGTTCTTGGTGATTGCTATTGTCTGTCCTTGGTTAGCGAACAGGCAACTCGAGACTCTCGGGAGTCCTTGGGCCTGGCGGCCGCGATAGTCTGGATTGTCGGGCCCTATCTGAAATCTAACATCCCAGCCTGTCGTTGGGGAAAAGCACGATTCACAAGATTGGTTATCCGAAGGCCAGGCTGGCCAGCTGATGGTCGCGGAGGTGGAGGGGGGGACGGGGGCAGAGGTAGGCAAGCGAGAAGGTCGGTGGTTTGGAGGGTGAGAGGACACTTCGGCAAGTGGACAGGAGAAAGACCTGGAGCGCCGCTGTGATTTTGCTTGATGCGCTGACCCTGGACCTCTCGACCCCTTCCCACGGACCCAGTCTTCTTCCCGGACTGTTGGCCCCGCGGCCCGAAAGCGGCCCGGGGAGGTCGAGATGAGGGACCATATGGCCAGCATCTAGGGAAGCCAGAGCACACCGACAAAACTGCTCTTCAATCCTCTCCAGCGAAAAGCTCTGGCCGGGAGTCCGAGGCGAATCCGGCCGTGGCGACGACGGCCTCCCGGGGGGGCGAAAAATGCAAGAACGAGGGACGGCCAGCCCACCCCAGATCCCCCTCCCCCTCACCATCCTCCTCCCTCCTCTCTCCTCCTCCTCCTCCTCCTCCTCCTCCTCTCCTCTCCTCCTCCTCCTCCTCCTCCTCCTCCTCCTCCCCCTCCTCCTCCTCCTCCTCTCTCCTCCTCCTCCTCCTCCCCCCTCCCCCTCCCCCCCTCCCCTCCTCCTCCCTCCCTCCTCCCTCCTCCCACCTCCCTTCTCCTCCTCCTCCCTCCTGCCTCCTGCCTCCTTCCTCCTCCTCCTCTCCTCCTCCTCCTCCCTCCCTCCTCCTCCTCCTGCTCCTCCTCCTCCTCCTCCTCCCTCCTCCTCCTCCTCCTCCTCCTCCTCTCCTCCTCCTCCTCCTCCTCTCCTCCTCCTTCCCTCCCTCCTCCTTCCCTTCCTTCCTTCTCCTCCTCCTCCTCCTCCTCCTCCTCCCCCTCCTCCTCCTCCTCCTCCTCCTCCTCCTCCTCCTCCTCCTCCTCCTCCTCCCCCTCCTCGGAGCATGCCCGACATCCCGACATCGGAGGTCCGGGGCGGCGGCGTGCGCTCGCGGGCGAGCAGGGCGCCGCCTCCCAGCCGCATCCCGGCGCCCGCGGCCCGAGCCATCCCGCGCCAGCGAGGCCGGCGGCGGGGGGGCCGACTGCCCGCGCGGGCGCGGGCGCCTTGGACGGGCGGCGGCGGCGGCGCGGGCACGGGCGGCCGAGGCGCCCGAAGTTGGAGGCGTGGACACGGGCGGCCGAGGCGCCCGCCTGACCAGCCGTGGCCGATATGGTCATCCGCCAGATTCGTACGTTACTGACTCCGCTGATGTTGCTTTCAGTTGTTCGGGTCGTCACTGCTGCTACTGCGCACATCTTCCACGGCTGCGACAACGCATGCGGTGATTTGATGCTGCAGCTCATCGTGCCATGCAATTTCTCCTCCTGCTGCTGCGTACCACTGCGTCTGCCCCCTCCACCTGCTCATGCCCTTCCTACCTACTCACCTGGTAATGTTCCTCCTCCTCCTCCTCCTCCTCCTCCTCCTCCTCCTCCTCCTCCTCCTCCTATTCCTCCTCCTCCTCCTCCTCCTCCCCCTCCTCCTCCTCCTCCTCCTCCTCCTCCTCCTCCTTCTACTCCTCTCCCTCCCGCGCCCGCCAGCACTCCCACCCTGTTCCCCCCAAGTCATCAACATGCTCGCTGCAGTTGCACTGCCATTCTAAGTCCTCGTCCTCGCACCCCAGCCCAGGTCCCCTCCCCCCCCCTGCCTCCGCTCCTACAACTGCTACCCTTTCGTGATCCCCCTCCCGCACACCTCCTCCGGTTGCCTTGGCGCCCACCGAGGAGGAGGAGGAGGAGGAAAAGGATCAGAAGCAGGAGGAGGAGGCGGAGGAGGAGGAGGGAGGAGGGAGGGGGGAGGGGGGAGGAGGGAGGAGGAGGAGGAGGAGGAGGAGGAGGAGGAGGAGGAGGAGGAGGAGGAGGAGGAGGAGGAGGAGGAGGAGGAGGAGGAGGAGGGAGGAGGAGGAGCATCGCCTCTCCTCACTCATCCGCACCCTGCTCCGCACCACGATCATCGGGCCCCGCCCCCCCGTCGCCCTGCCCACTGCTCCCCCTCGTGCGCACCCTCGTGCGCACCCGTGGCGCAGAGGCCGGAAGGTCTGCCACTGCCCCGTGGGGTGCGCCGTTGCCTCAGGGCCCCGCGGCGTGGCTCCCGCGGCTGCCGTGCCTGCGGCCGTCGGCCTCCGACCCGCTCCGCGACCGGCGCGCGGGCGACGCGCCCGCGCCCCGTCGACGACCGCCCCTCCGGCCCGCGCCCGCCGCAGCCCGCCGTGCGAAGCCGCGAGCCCCCCTCCCCCGCCAGAGGCGGGGATCCGTGTGGCCACTCCTCCTGGCCCCTCCGCTCCAGCTCCTGCTCCGGCGGCTCGCCCGCTGCAACCTCGTTCTCCCCCTCCCCCCTCTCTTCCTCCTCCGCCTCCTCCTCCTCCTCCTCCTCCTCCTCCTCCTCCTCCTCCTCCTCCTCCGCCTCCGCCTCCTCCTCCTCCACCCGATCCTCTTCCGCCAAGCCAGACCACCGTAGGTGCGAGGGACCTGCGCCTGCCTTGTACGGTGAAGCCCTCCACCGGGGAAGTCAATTCCGACGGCTCCGAATGCGGGTCGCTAGTGTAGGACAGTGTGGAACGAGATGCGCTCGGGAAGCTGTATTCCGTCCTCCTCACACTGCCTCCAGAGCAAGACGTCACGCAGAGGAAAAAAATGGATCGGATCACCCCGGGACTCGCCCAACTTCTGCCCGAGCGAGACGCGTGAAGAAGGCGAGGTCGTCGCAGCCTTCCCCTCCTCCTCATCGTCTTGCGCTCCACACCCAACACCTGCGCTCGGGCACCGCCTCGGCCCGCCGGCCCCCACTGGGGCTCCAGCGCCAAACCGGTGCCCTGGAGCCGCCCCGCGGAGACGTCCGGAGGAGGAGGAGGAGGAGGAGGAGGAGGAGGAGGAGGAGGGGAGGGGAAAGCTCGTCGCCAACACCCGCCTGGCAACCTCGGCCTCCCGGTCATTCCCCCTCCTGCCTCCTCCGGCGAGCCGCACGCGCGGCGGGGCGCGCGTCGGGCGCTGCCTTGAGGTGACCCTTGGTGGCCTTCGAGGCGCGGGGAGGCAGCGGTGCAGAGGCGGTGCCGCTCGAACGATGTGCCGACGACGACGACGACGACGACGACGACGACGACGACGACGACGACGACGACGACGACGATCGCTCCTCGAGGCCTTCGAGCGCGCCGCTGCCCCCCCGCCTCGGGCAGGTGGCCCGTGGCGGCGGCGCAGTTCGGCGACGTGCGCCCCGAGGCGGTGGATGGTCCGCTGTCGACGCGTCGCAAGATCTGCCCGAGGTCGTCAACACGAGCACACGAGCGTCCCGAGGGACAGGTCGTGGGACGGCGCGTCTCGGCTCAGGGAGGCTTCGCGCTCGAGGACGGCCAGACTCTGTAGACAAGCTCGGCACTGCAGCCCCCATCCCAGGGCTGTACCCCGCCCCATCCTCGGGGCGCGCAGACATGGATTACAGTGAGGGTCTTGACCTAAGGAACCCAAAATAAGGAACGAAGCCCCTCTTTTCCATCACTAAACTTCGAAGACATACGGAAACCCTGAGGCAAGCTGCAGAACAATTAAGGAACACCGAGCCCCTCCCCAACAAAAAGGGTTCCTTCTTCAGCGCCCCGACGGTACCGATCCATGGATCTGGCGCGCGGTCGCCAAATCCATGGATCGGGGGAGGTGCCCTCCCCAAGGTGCGGATGGCGCCGCCTCGCTCGGCGGCGGAGATCCGCGATGTCCCATGGAAGCGAGACTCGTGGCTGATCCAGCTGCCCCCTTGATCCACGCTTGCGATCGCCTGACATCCCGCTCCCTCCCTCCGGCAGTCGCATGTCCCCCTACGGGCGGATTTTGGACGAACAAAAAAAAAAGAGTCGACACAAAAACATAAAAAGGTAACTAAAAAACGAATCGAAACATCCTCCCCAGACTATGGTTTGACTACTCTTGACTTTTCCTCCTGTAGAGTTGTGGGTGCCATGACAATGAACACCCTAACAATCCTATCATTGAATGAAGGATGTGTTTAAAATGTGTAAAACATGCTATTAACATGTTTCAAACATGCTTGTAACACATTTGGAACATGTTTGAAACACCTTTGAGACACCTGGAAATTATTTGGCAACGCGCGTCCTCTCCATTCATCGACTTCCGCAACTGTAGAGGGACACGCCCGACGTGAGCCCGGAACTCCCCCGCCTCCCCCCGAGTGGAGGCCAGCGCCCGGACGCCGCCCGAGACTCGAGCCATGATCCGAAAGCCAGGGCCCTCCTGAAAATCCCTATCTCCGACGACCGTTCCTCCTCCTCCTCCTCCTCCTCCTCCTCCTCCTCCTCCTCCTCCACCCCTCCTCCTCCTCCTCCTCCTCCTCCTCCTCCTCTCTCCTCCTCTCCTCCCTCTCCTCCCCTCCTCCTCCTCCTCCCCCTCCCCCTCTCCCCCTCCTCCCCCTCCTCCCCCTCCTCCTCCCCCTCTCCGCGCGGGCGGCCGCGAGCGGCGCGGCCTCCACGAACTGGCCCGCGGCCTGGGGGGGGGGGGGGGCGCTGCGCCCCGCCACCCCCCGCCAGGGGGCGCTCTCGCCGGACCCGCGCGGCAGGGGCGCGAGGATCGGATCGGGATGGCACGGAGGCGGTCCCCTCTCGTCCGGCTTCGCTCTTTCACCAGGAGGGAGACACGTCGTGCAAGCACAGCATGCCACAGAGGGCACGAGAGTGCATGCCCATGCCTCGATTCTGGATGAAACGGGTGCTCTCTGCTGCATGGGCTCTTCCGTCGCCGGCAGGCTGCGGGTTTCCACACGACCTTCTGGACGCCTCTCCCCCGCTGGCGGGTTGCAGTCGGGACGCTGACCTAAGGAACCCTACGGCAGGTTCGTGTCGTGCCGACCCCGGCGTTGGTTTCTGACTCCGCGTGGATCGTTCAACCTTGAACGATCGGCGACTGTGGATCGCTCGATCGTTCCATATAGGCCGATTCTGGGCCACTGGCGGCGTTCAACCTTGAACGCCCGCGGCGGGGTCGCCGCCGGTCGACACGACGCGAACCTACCGTAGATGAGGAGCGAGGCCCCTTTTTCCCCTCAGTGAAGGTGCGATTTCCCATCGAACGTCTGAGGAAAACCCAGGGCAAGCTGCGAAACAGTCCAGGAACACGGAGCCCCTCCCCAACGAAAAGGGCTCCTTCTTCAGCGCCCCGACTGTACTCTTGTTCCGTTGATCCACCGCCCGCCCCGACAGAGGGCGGCCGGGCCATGAGCCTGCAGGCAGCCCAACGCAGCAAACGCGGGGAGGGGCGGCGGCCGGCGCTGAGCGCACGACGGGGGGGGGGCACGAGGGGGGGGGGGGAGGGGGAGGTGCAGCGCTGCCTGGCGTTCGATCGCTGGGCGCCCATAGAGAGGCAGCGAAAGCGCCATAGAAAAACACCATCTGGTGGCGCTCCGCGCAGATGTCTCGGATCTGCGCTGGACCCCCCTCCCTGGCGCGCGGAGCGCGCCAGGGGCGGCGCCGGAGGCGCCGCCGAAGGGACCCCAGCGCGGATCCGAGAAATCCGCGGGGAGCGCCACAAGTGTATGCCCATGGCGTTATTTTTTCCTCCGAGCCCACGTGGCCTCGATCCACGAAGCGGCAAGCTAAAAAAACGACGTGAATATCGCGTGGACTACGTGTGGTTTCCACTCCTGGCCAAGAAGTCATCGGCACGAAAGGCGCCTCGAAATCCAGAACGACGTTCTCCGGGACCATCGGGGCCCATCCTAGCGCTTGCCAAGCGAAGTCCGCCCTGCGATGCTGGTGCCACGGCACGTGGCCCCCGACCCACGAGGGGCCGCGGCGTCCCCACCGCCCCACGTGGGTCCCGGGTCAGAGGCCCTGGGTCCCAAGTGCCACAGCCTCCCCCTGTCGTTAGGTCGGGCCTGGTCCCTTACAGAGGGATTCTGGACGAACGGAAAAAAGGACTCAGACAAATGCCCCCAAATTGCCATATTCTTTTTATATATATATATATATATATAAAAATATAAAAAAACACCCAATTGTCCCCAGAGCATTGTCGTACGATTTCTGAAAATTCCTCCTGTAGAGGGACCTGCCCGACTTAACCCTGTCGGCGACAGGCGGATGTCCTGGGCCGCCCTAAGTAAGTCTTCAGCCCCCACCTGTCCCGTGCTCTTCCGATTGGTTCCTCCCCGACCCCCTCCTCTCGCCTCCTTTGCCAACGCCCCCCCTCCAAGATTCAACAATCTGAATACGACTCTCCCTCCTCCCCTGAAGTTGTCCGGAAGATCTCCCGCCCCCTCCGCGTGCTGGTATTTACACGCAGGACTTCAACAGCTGCTTTGTGAGTATGGCTTTTTCTTGCAAGCCGATTGATGTCGGTGCTTCAGAGTGGTGCTCCCGCTGCAGCGTGGGCCTCATTTAGGGAGCGGCGCTTTGCTCCCGTCGTTCAGAAGGGCACTCTTGCCACAGCGTAAACCACTTTTCTGGATCCGAATATTGCTTCACTGGGGTCCCCCCTCATTCCCCCTCCTCCGCCTTCCCCTGGTCCTCTTGTTTCTCCCGCTCCTTCTACTCAAATTCATGCTGCTGCTGCTGCTGCTGCCGCTGCTAATTCTGCTGCTGCTGCAACTGTTCGTCTCGCCCCAACGCGGGCCACTTCTCTGAATCCGAGTCTTTCTTCATCGCTGTCGCCATCATCATTTCCCCTCTTCCGCCTTTCCATGGCCCTCCTGTTCCTCCCAGTCTTTCTGCTTTAGTTCCTGCTGCTGCTTTCGTCCTCATCCTTTTTCCTCCCGCTCCTCCTCCTGCTCACCCGCCACCTCCTCCTCCTCCTCCTCCCTCCTCCTCCTGTGAACGCAGCTCCTCTTTTTTCGATTGCGCATAGAACGAAATGGTCTGTCTGCAGGAGTTGTCGTCCATGACACGCGTTCGCGGATAGAGAAAAAATCAGCGCCTTGGAAGGCATGGGAGGAAGGGGTAGGATGTCAGATGAGGCGCGAGCGCACCTAGATTGTCCCTCCGCCCTCCTTTTCATCCCTGCTCTTTTTCCTCCTGTCGTTCTCTTCTTCCTCCTTCTCATGCAACGTTTCATGCGCGCATCCTTTTAACATGTTCGAATTGGAGCGGACTTGCGGTCGCATTCGGGCATATGTATGGCGGCCGCCCTCTTGGTAGGACCAGATACGAGGGGCGCCCGTTGCCGCGAAGGTGGTCGCCAGGCGGGACACGAGCGGGCCCCCATAGGGCAGATGATGTGGACCAGCACGGATACGGGCAGGAGCAGGGGTTGCAAGGGGGGGGCGGTGGGCTAGGGCACCGCCGCTTCTGACGCCGCTGCCGCCGACCCCTCCACGCTGTTGGCTCCGCTGCCGGCGTCTCCGCAGCTTGGAAAGAGACTCTGAAACAACGTCTTCACAATCTGAATATAACTCCCACCGGTGTACCCACAGCACGGACCCTACCGTTCGACGTCCAGGGAGCTCCTCTCCGATCGCTCGCTTGCCAGATCCTGGAACAGGCCAAAGATTCACAGATACAGCTCTTGCAAATCCAAAACACTGTTGTGCCTGTTAGATCCCGTTCGGAGGGGGGTCGCGCGCCATCACCCAGCGCACGTGGCTTTGTTGTTTGACATCAGGCCCTAGGTGACTATTCACCAGCCAACCGGAGGAGGGGGGGCATTCGGAATCACAAGCTGGCATTGCCTGTCCTACTCCCTCATTTCTGCCGGGCCGTTCCGCCTGCCAAATTGTCAGTCTTTCTGTCCGTCCGTCCGTCTTCCTGGCTTGGCTTCGGCTGACTAGGTTCTGGGACGAGTCAGCCACCGCCGCCCTCTCGATTGTCGCTGGCACTGGCGAGGTCTGGGGAGAGGGTGCTGAAACGCACCTCGGGCTGAGCAAGACATAAGGGTGTGAATGGAAAGTGGCTGGCTGTTATTCGGGGAGGGGTGCTTGGGAGGCGGACTGAAGCACCTCTCAACGATGTGCTTCTGAACCGAAACTCGCAGGGTGTGCCATCTCAGAATTTTGTGGTCACCAGGAAAAGTATGCGCGCCTTGTCACAATCGCCGGCGTCGTCGTCGCCACCATCCTGGTGCGCATTGTTATGTGATACTCGGGCCGTTGTTCCCCTCTGTGCCGTGACCACACCGCTAACCAAACACCACTCTCGCTGTTTCCCTCCCTCCCTCCCCCCCTCCCTCCCCACCCTCCCTCCCTCACTCCGTTCTTCACCCCCTTGACTCCCCTCTCCTCCGTCCTCCCTGGCCATCAGGGTCGACTCCACTGCCTGTCCTGCGGTGCGTCTTGGCAGCAGCGTCGACGGGCCCGTCCGTGCGGAAGCACGGCTCAACAGAGGGCGCCCGAAGACTTCGATGCTCGACCCCCCCTCCCTCCTCCCCCCCCCTCCTCGCCATCGCTCGGACGTCCACTCCCTGTGCATTCTTCGGTTTCGTGCGCGCACGTTGTCGCCACGTGCAGAACAATGCTCCTCGATGGCCCCTGCCGATCCAAAATGCACACGTCCGAGCGATGCCGAGCCTCCCGTCGGGTCGGGCGAAAGGGGGGAATAGCAAAGGGGGGGTTTGAGAATCAGCTCACGTAGCTGATTTTCCCGGCGCCTCCCGGCGCCGGGAGGCGGCCATGCATCGAGGAGTGGGCGGCGAGGCCGAAACCAGCCGCATGCAGCAAATTTCGTACCCCCCCCTTCCCTTTGGACGCCCGAAATGGGTACTGAAAGAATGGGCACAATGCCCAACAACAAATGTTGTCCCAAACCAACAGCGCCCGCTGTTGGGCAGGCGGCCTTCTGTCTGAACTGGACACAGGCCGCGGCGGCGTGGACAGCGAGTCCTTTCCAAAATGAACAGGAACTGCTGCTGGGCATCGTACCCATTCTTTCCGTACCCATTTCGGGCGTCCAGATTTCCCAATCCCCCCCTTTCGCCCGGCCCGAGCCCCCTGCGCGAGGGCACGCGGGGCGGCCCCGGCGAGCGCGCGGGGAGGGAGCGCGCGTGCGCGGGCGCAGGCCGAGGAGGAGGAGGAGGAGGGCGGAGGACTGGACCGGACAGCCACCTGTCCAGGGACACACAAATAATTGCACACAGATTAAAAGGCTTTCCCATGTGTTTCCATACTTTTGGGGGTTTTCGTCTTCCCCCCACTTCCCAGATCTTCCCATGCTGTCTGGGAAGCGACGATCAATTGTGTCTGTGTGTTTGTTCCCTCCTGAACCTGGGAGTGCCGAGGCCGTCTGGACGATCAAAGAGCACTGCAGTGTCGGGAACTGGGACGTAGACATTACCAATGGTGGGCTGTTCTTTTCAATCCCACGACTTCTTGAGGGCTGGGGACGACGTCGGGGTGGTGTGGTGTATGCTTTCTTTCCGTTGCCCCAGGGAAACAATGAAACATGTATACGCCAGGGTTCCGTATACACCAGGATCCGCTTCCCTGGCTGCAGATTTCAGTGCAGGGCCGGAAAAAGCGTCGGTGTATAGAGTTCGGTTCCCTACAGTGCAATGCTTCCCTCGGCAGCAGGCGAGGGACTCGAGAAGCTGCTCCGAGGTCGCAGGGGGAGGGAGGACGGAAGGGACGTACGACGACGACGCACGACGGCGAAGCACGACGGCGACGGCGGCGACGACGTCGGCGATGTGCGACGGATGCCGACGACGTTGGCGCACGACGACGACGACGACGACGACGACATGCCACGTGCGACGTACGACGAGGAGAGGGCGCCTCCTTTCCCCGCCGCGGGCGGCTGGGGTCGGCTCAGCCAGCGAGCGCAAATTCGGAGCGGGGGTCGCGAGCTCCTCTGCCCCGCGGGCGGGACGCTCGCCGAGCGAATTGCTGCACGGGGGCCCAGCCGGTGGCGGACAGGCGAGGGTGAGGCCTCAGGCAGCAACTCCTGGGAAGTCTTCGTAAAAACGATGACGTAAGAGCCAGTGAGGTCCACTAAGCCGGGCTTGCCCAAATTAAGCCCAGGATGGAGCCCGATTGGGCGGTTATGAAACTGAACTCAACGGGAGTGCGCCAAATTGGGCCGGGTTTCGACTGCCGATCTGCCAGCGCCGACGCCGAGTGTACCCTCCCGGGAGTTGCAACCTGAGAGGCAGACTCGGGGTCGTCCACTACCAAATGCAGACTTCAGTCGAAGTATGGCACACGAACGTCGATCGAGAACGTGAGCCCGTTCGCCGAAGGCCCGAGGCTCTGTGAAGGTGCCCGCGACCTCGAGCAATGGCTCCCTGCATTCCAGAAGTGCAGGCTGCGTGGTGATGTGGTGCAGGCCACGGGGTGCAGGCCATGCGGTGTGAGCGGTGTGCTGCGAGCGAAAGTGGTGCAAGCAATGTGATGCAGTCAGGGAGGTGCGGGCTGTGAGATGCAGGCCGGGGGGCGCAGGCTGTGGGGTGCCGGCTATATGGTGCAGGCAGGGTGGTGCGAGCTACACTCGGGCCGCTAAACGAAGGAACGCTAAACAAGGAACGAGGCCCCTTCTTGGCCCCGTAAGCGCCTCCGTGCCCCAGGAGGGCAGGAGGAACAGCACTGGAGGGACCTCAGGAACGTCGAGCCCCCTCCGAGCCCAAACTGCTCCTTATTTCAGCGTCTTGACTGTCTGCTGTGCAAGCTTAGGGGAACAAAAAGTGACATAAACATAGAAACCCGGAGGCCCGCGCCAATTTCTCGGATCGGCGCTGGGGCCCCCCGGCGGCGCCTCCGGCGCCGCCCCTGGCGCGCTCCGCGCGCCAGGGAGGGGGGTCCAGCGCCGATCCGAGAAATCCGCGCGGACCTCCGAGTCTTTCTGCTTCTGCCACTTTTTGCTCCCCTAGTTCGGGAGCCCACGAAGGACGTACCCGCCCAGCTATGTACATGAACACGGCTCCTCGACCCGCGAGACCGGCCGCGTGATACAAACATTCGCGCAATGCGAATTCTCGAAACCAGCGTCGATTCATGTACGTGTACGTCCTTCTTTCGCTCCTGACTACAACCCTCGTCAAAAATAAACTGAGGGATTATGTTTTCGGTGATTGTATGGTCAGCGTCACTCCAATGCTGACGCTAGATATCTGACGTGGACGCAAGGGTTTCAAAAATCCGACGACCCCTCCGCAGCATGGAAGAACGCAGTTTCTAAAACAAGTGCCCGAGAAGATCCATCGCCGTGATTTTTCCAGCTGCGCTCCTGCTTTTATTTCTGACGAGGCTCGCAGTGTACGACGATGCCTCGAGCGAGGCGCGGGGCTGCCGCCTCCGGGCCCTCGCCTTGGCGCCAAGGCCGCGGGCGCTCCGCGGGCGCTCCGCAGGGCGACGGCGGCGCGGTGCGCCCGCGGCCGGGTGCCCCGCCGGCGGCCACCCCGCGGGGCCGGACGAGGCCGCGACGGCCGCGCGCGGAGGCGCCCACGAGGCGCCCGCGGCCGGGCACCCGGGGGCGAGCACGGCCGGGAGCCTCGCCCGCGCAGCCGCGGCGACCGCGGAGCGCCCGCGGCCCTGGCGCCAAGGCGAGGGCCCCGCGAGGCGGCAGCCCCGCGCCTCGCGCGAGGCATCGTCGTGCTTGGGCTGCCTGCCAGACCACCCCGTCCTCCTCCTGCTCCTCCTCCTCCTCCTCCTCCTCCTCCTCCTCCCTCCTCCTCCTCCTCCTCCTCCTCCTCCTCCTCCTCCTCCTCCTCCCTCCTCCTCCTCCTCCTCCCTCCCTCCTCTCCTCCTCCTCCTCCTCTCCTCCTCCTCCTCCTCCTCCTCCTCCTCCTCCTCCTCCTCCTCCAACCCGAAGACCCGAATTTCGGGTGGTTGGGGGGGGGGGTAAGGGTTCCACATGTGTTTCTGTCGATGTTTCCCGACCCCCCCCCCCACTGGGAATCGAGGGTAGATCTGAGCCTTCGGGTTGGGTTGGGGTGGTTTGGTGGGTGGTGAGTACTACAGTCGGCCTCGATTGGGCAGGACCCGCGAGAGGACACAAGACCCTTCCGAGGGCCACGTTGCCACGTCGCCACAGGAAGGCAGGAGGCATGGGTCGCGGGGCACAGGACACGAGGGTGCCCTCGAGCTGGCAGGGTCGACCTGCGAATCCGGGCCGACTGTGCTTTGTGCTCGGGGCACCGAAGCAAGTCCAGGCCACCAAGCGGGCGAGCCGCCTGAGAAACCGTCAGCATCTGGGCGCAAGCGGGCGCGCGTTCCCCTCCCTGGCGCCTTCCCGCCTGGGGTGCGGAAGCAAACGCCTCGCTCGAGACAGCCTCACGATCTGCTCCGAACACATCGAGATCCAAGCTGCACACCAAGCAAGCCGCCTGAGACATCCCCACAATCTGGGCGCACACGGGCAAATGTCCCCACCCCTGGCGGTTCCTCGTCGGGGTACTCCAGCGTCACGCCTGCCACATCGCGATGGGCAAGGGGCTCTGAACAGAAACAGCTATACAAACCACCAGAAACCTCCTGCCACAAGCAACCCGACCCTGAGACCCCAGGATGGGTCTCTTGCACGCCCCCGAAGTAGGACGAGGAGGAGGAGGAGGAGGAGGAGGAGGAGGAGGAGGAGGAGGAGGATGAGGAGGAGGAGGAGGAGGAGGAGAGGGAGGAGGAGGAGGAGGAGGAGGAGGAGGAGGACGAGGAGCAGGACGAGAAGGAGGAGGAGGACGACGAGGAACATCCATTGCTTCTTGGTGTGGGAACGTCGCGCTTCCCACAGTAAGACCATGGACACCCAAGACGCCCAGGGCACCCCGGAGGCAAGCAGGGTGTTCCTTGGCACCGCGGTGAGCGTGGGGCTCCGAGGAGAAGAATTGAGTCGGGCGTGTCCCCCTAGCGAAAAATAAACCATACTCAACACATACCCCAAAAATACTGAAGAATAGTCAAAACATCGCCCCCAGATCATGTTTTCTGCTATTTCTGAAGATTCCCCCCTGTGGAGGGACGGGCCCGACTTAGGAGAAGAAGTGCCAAGCCACCCGGCAGGCCAGGCCGCCCGAGGCATCCCCCCGCAGGCTGGGCGGCCACGGGCACCCGCCCCCCCCCCTGGAGGCTTCCCCCTGCGGCGCTCCAGTGCTCCTCCTCCTCCTTTTCCTCCCCCTCCTCCTCCTCCCCCTCCTCCTCCCCCTCCTCCTCCTCCTCCTCCTCCTCCTCCTCCTCCTCCTCCTCCTCCTCCTCCTCCTCCTCCTCCGCGCGGCAACTTGAGACCCGGTTTACGTCGGATTTACGTCGGGTTCACGACGGGCTGCGGCGGATTTACGTCGGATTTACGTCGGGTTCACTCCTGAGCATCGCCGCGCGAGCGTCGACCCACAGCTTACGGAGCTGACAAGTGGACCAGATCATACTACCATTACGCGCCGCGCGAGGTCTCCAGGATTTTCCTCATAACAGTGCCATGCCTGCTCCATCGTGGTGCGCAAAGGGCACCGTGAAAAATTACACCAGAAAAAAATGGTACCGGAGAAAAAAAACAATCAGGGCTATAGGGCTATAGGGCTATTGAGCTATAGGGCTATAAAGCTATAGGGCTATTGGGCTATATAATGCTATAGGGCTATAGGGCACCCCCGGACACCAGGAACAAAAAACGATCAATGGATGGTTTGATCTAGAAAATCGACCGCGAACCCGGGAACCCGGAACCAACCGAAACGGGCCCGGAAACAATTCGCCGGCCCAACGGGCCAGAGGCGTGCTAAGATCTCCAGTAACTGCTAAATAATACTTCTATTTCGCGCGCGCGGGGCGGCCCCTGGGGGTCCCCGGACGAAAAGTACCCTGGGCGATCCCTGGCAGGGTCGGATCAGAGATGGTTTTCCTCCTGGGCGCCGCCCCCGTGGCCCTCCAGAGAGCCCCAAGAAGGGCCACGAGGCCGCCAAGAGCCCTCCAAGATGGTTCAAGAGTGCTCCGAGATGCCACACGATCGTTCCAAGACGCCCAAGATGGCCCCCAGACGCCCCAAGAAGCCTCCAAGAGCACTCCCCAGAGGGCCCCAAGAGGCAACATTCATTACTTTCCCTTGGGTTTTGGGCAGATTTTGGCGTGTCCATCTTTTCGGCTTCCCGACGCCCCAAGACGGCCCAAGCGGCCCCCAAGATCGCCCCAAGAGGGCCCACGAAGCTCCCAAGAAGGCCCCAAGATGGCCCAAGAGGGCTCCAAGACGGCCCCAGAGGCATCCAAGACGGCCCAAGAGGGGCCCAAGAGGGCCCCAAACGATGCCCCAAAGGGGGAACACAAAACAAGACTTCGAGCCCTCGGCCTTAAGAAGCCCCCAGGAGACCTCAAGAGGCCCCTGAGAGGCCCCAAAAGCCCCCAAGAGGCCCTCAGGAGGCCCCCAAGCGACGCTGAAGAGGCCCCCCAGCGGCCCCAAGAGGCTTAGTCATGCGAAATGGGCCGGCGGAATGAGCAAAGCGATTCAATAACCAGGCCCAGCCGGCCAACAAAATCGGCGGGACACTTTCGCCATATCTTTCAATTTCCGCTAGGACCCCTTCAGTGCAAGCCACCAAACAGGGAAACCGCAGAACGAAAATCCCCACAACCTGGGCGCACACGGGCAAGTGTCCCCACCCCTGTTACACTGTTGGCTCCTCTTTGCGGTGCTCCAGTACCACGCCTGCTACATCAACGGTGAACATGGGGTTCTGACTGAAGGAATGGTGCCGTATGTATGCCTATGACCTCGATGAGTCTGAGCATGTGCGAGTCTGAGCACAAGGCAGTCTGAGTGAGACTGCGTCTGCGTATCAACGCATCTGAGGCTACTGTCGCGTGAATATGAGTGTGAATGAACCTGGGTATAATGTGCCTGAACATAGGTGAGCCTGAGTGTGAGTGCGTCTGAACGTGAGTTGGTCTGGGTATGGGTGATCTAAGCGTGGGGGATGCAGGAGGCGGGAGGTGAGGAAGCGGAGGCGCCCCAGTAATAGCAATGATCCCATGCTTCGCAACTGGGGAAACATCCAGTGGTCGAAGGTCTGGGAAAGTAGGAGCGGGCGGGGAAATTGAGGGTGAATGGAAAAGAAGAGCAATGACGACGAGACAGCTGAGAAAGAAGCAGCGCAAGCGGTTAGCAAGGTGAGACAAGGAGACGAGGATGCTGCACGATAGGAGAGAACAATGAACTAGTTTGTTGCATCCCAAACATTTTCTACGGCGCTCGATTGGGTTCTATACCATGTTTATATTCTGGGTGTGGGCGAATCGGGATCCAGAGTTGGTAGCCCGTGGTCTCCCGTGTGGCCCCACTTTTCTGACGCTTTCTGAATTACTCTATATTTGCAATATCTACCGCGCTGCCTGGTGCTCTGTTCGGTCCTGTGAAATGACGGGCGCCGATCGAAACCAGGTCAATCAACACCTTGGACTCTGGACACTTCGACGAGGGTGGACTCATATGAGAAAAGATGACACACCATGGTGGGGTTCAAGAGTAATGGAATAAGTGGGAGAACAACAACGGGACACGGCACATGTGGAATGGGTGGGACAGGGGAAGGAAGAGGAAAGGCGGGCAACGAGATAGAGAACCCGTACAGCCAGGACGGGAAGAAGAGCAGGGGATGAAGGAGAGCACTCACTCCGAGTGTTCGGCAATACTAGACGGGCGTGCACGAAGCCAGCGAAAGAGAGCATGAGCCTCAACCTCAGCCCCACTCTCATCGGCAGAAGAGCTCACAAGCCCCCACGCTCACGGCCTTGCGCTGCAGAAGGACGCGGACATGTGTTGTTGAGGGCGGGCGACGTCACACACACACATACACACATATAGACATAAACATGTGCTCAGGCATATAAGAACATGTATGTATACATGTACATGTGTATGTCCATGTTATATATATATATATATATATCTATAGCATAGACATACACACATATGCGTATGTGCGCATACCTATCAGCCACCGTGCCCGTGAGGCAAAAATTGAAGTGTCCTCAGGCTCCTTGTTGGATCCCTTGGGGCCTCAGTCCTCAAACCAAAACACTATTTAGCGGGCCCAGACCCCGAGTTGTCAAACCCGTGGGGGTTTTTGGCGTGCCTCCTGGGGCCAACCTTCGGGCCCAAAGAGCGCCACAAAACGAGCCACGAGGGCCCCGCGAGGCCTCCCACGCGGTCCACAAGGTACCCGAGTCGCCGAATGATCGCTCCAAGACGTCCAAAATTACCTTAAGATGCCCCGAAAACGCCCGAAGAGGCCTCCAAAGACAACCCCACGAAGAATTAACCATTGATCTTCCGTTGGTTTTAAAACATGTTGGCGTTCTCGCCTTTTCAGCTCCCCGAGGATTTAAGACGGCCCAAAAGGCCCTAGAGATCGCCCCAAGAGGGCTCAGGTGGTCTCCGGTAGGGCCCCAAAGAGGCCCCAAAACAGGACGCGAGGGCGCTCAACACAGCCCAAAAGGCCTCCAAGACGGCTCCAAGAAGGAGGCCCGAATGTATAGTTCAAGCCCTCGGCACCAGGGGGGGCCCAGGAGGCCCCGAGAGGTTCCCATGTATCAGAGTGAACGCGCTTCACAATAACTCTTGCACTGTTGCCCCGAAGAGTCTGGACCCCCCCGCTCTACGCAGGCCTGGAACCTGTCGCTCTCGCGGGTCTGCGCGAGGTCGCGGGAAGTCTCCCGGGTCTGGCTGTTCAGCGGAGTCGAACGCATCACGGACTATGAGAATGAGATCTCCCTCCCGACAGTCGAGCAGACTGCCGTACATGAAACAAATGTGAATGTTTTCTGGGGGTCACTCAAGGTCCTCCGACCATGAGGCAACAAGAACAGCAGTCGTCGTCGATCTTCATACGGCGACGACCTCATACATCATCCCACTCGCTAAGAGGGGTGCTGGGGGCGGGGCGGTTCACCGCCCCACTCCACCGCTCCGCGATAGAGAAGAGGGTATCAGCACCGCGCCAGCGTCGAGGGCACGACTGCTCCTCGCAGGCAGGTCACTAGGGCTGGCCGCCGCTACTGCCAGGGCAGATCCTCTGGATCAGCACGGAAGGCAGCAGGGCGGAACGGGCCCTATGCCTATGCCGCGCCCCAGGACGAGCGCCAAGCCCAAACAGCGCGCGGCGTCAGCTCCGACCAAGCGGGGAATCCGGAAACGCAAAATAAACGGCTGGCGGCCCCTCTCAACTCACTCTCTTGTCTTCTGGCCCTGGTCACGGCCTCTCAGTCGGCGGCGCACTTCGCGCCATCTCCTCGGTTTCCTGGGGGGCCAATGCCTCTCTCCCCCCTCGCCGATGTGACGCCGCAACAGATTAGCGCTCCGCGCCTTCCGCGCTGGTCTAATCCTGTCTCGAAGGCGTCGGGGTCGACCCCTCCACAGGAGAGGCGCGTCCTTGCCCGAACCCCGCGGGCGTAAAAGCGTCCGCTTTTCCGCCCTGCTCGGTTGCCAGTTCTAACCCTTGCTGCTCGTTGCGCATGAGAATCAAATCATCCCTTCGCGCCGATCCCCCCCATCTGCCTGGCGGGGCTGCGGGGCCGTCCTCGATCGTCGCGATTGCCTCCGACGCATTCTGCGCGGCTCGACGCCTGCCCTGCGCACTTCAGCTGCTCCCGCGTCCGACGGGGGAGTCATCTTGGCGCTGGTGCTGGATCTTGAAATGTCAGCGTCGTCCGCTGCATGGCCGCGGCCCATCCTCGGCGGGTGCCCGCGCATTTCCGCCAGGAGGGGTCACTTGGGTTCTCGACCGCGCCGTTCATGACCGCGCCGGCTGGCGGGGCCTCGCCCTCGTCCGACTCGGCCCCGTGCCAAAGGGGTTCGGGGGGAACTCCGAAGGGGCCGCGTAGGCATCTTTGTCCGCCTGGCCGCGGCTGCGCTTCCATTGCTCGGCGGCGTGCCCAGGGCCATCGAGTGGGAGCTCGACCTGCGCGGCGTCGCTACCAGCTCTGCATGTTCGACGCAGTCAACAGACGTGCCTCCCAAGATGATCGGCTCGTCTTTTCTGACTGCGCCAAACTCTTGGACATCGATGGCGCCGACCCTGGCGCTGTCGCAGTCTTGTCCTGGATGGGGTGCCCTCAAGATCGCAGCTCCGATCAGCGGGGCCGCCACTCCGTCCGCGGCGCTCTTCGCGGCGGCCCCAGGCTTCGAGCTCGACGATCGAGTGCTTCTGCGCCTCTCACTGTTCAGCTTGACCCCAATCGACTCGCAGACGTTGGGAATGTCCTGCCCGCCCACCGCGGAGTCGAAGGCGACTTCTCTGCTGGTCGGCCGGCAAGGGGGGCCCGCCGCTTCATTCTCGGCCGTGGCCAAGCGCGCCCCGCAACTCCGCGAATTTACCCTTTGTTTCTCGGCCGTCCGGGGCCGGCGCCTCCAAGTCCACTGACGCATAGGGCCAACTTCCCCGCGGTCAGTCGCGCGACCTCCTCGCGGCGCTACCCCCGCTCGGCGGCCAGGTCCTTCTCGTGCTCGGAATAAACAACGTGGCAGTCACATCCCGGCGCCGTCCCGACTAGGTCCACTTTGCGAGAACTCGCGACAGAGGCGCGGGCCCCGATGGCCCCGATAGGGGCCGCCCTCCTGCATTGCCCGTCGGGTCGGGGTCTTCATGCGCGAGCTCAGCTCTGAGCCCGCCGAGGTGGCAACGACCTGCCAGGCCTTCCGCTCCTCCGCAGCCGTCTCTCCCAGCGGCCGCAGCGGCCCGCTGCTCTGAGGCAGACATCCCTCGGCGCAACCCAGTCGCCGTCGTCGTCGCAATCCTCGGCCGTCGACGCCGCTGGCCGATGCCGTCCAGACTCCCGGCCGCGGCTCCCATTCGATTAGCTGCGGGCGCGTCGGTCTCTCAAGTCTCTTCTGTCCCCTTTCGGGCCCCGTCTTCTAGGCGACTGCCCGAGCCCGGGCTTTTACCTCCGATGTCCGTCGCAGTTTCGGCCGCGGTCTCGATCGCGGCCTCTGTCGAGGTCGCGATTCTGAGCGCGGCCCCGCTGGCCTCTCGCATTCTTCTTCAGACCCCGCAGCTCCCTAGACTTCGCCGCAAAAAAGCGCGGCGAGGTCTTCTTGATGCAGGTCGCAGTCCTGGGGCCATGGCTCTTGTTGCACTCCCTCGCGCGCGTTCCGAGCTCCGTCGGGCCCGCGAAATGCCTGCGTGCAGGCCAGTCGTGGGATCGTCGCACCACCTTCCACGACCTCTGACGGGCTGGTCGCCTCAGCCTCGGCAGCAGACGCCGCTGCTGGCCAGGCCTCCTGGGGCCGGCGCCCTTGCTGACTCCGCGCTAGAGGGTCATCCGCGTGCCTCGGGGAGCAAGTAGGGATCCCGCACTTTCGTTTGCCTTCATCTCTCGCCATCATATCTCCTTTTTTTCCAACGGGCATCGTCGCCCGCCTTGTTCCCAGCATGGCGCGGGCCAACGCCTCGGGAACAATCGGGTCGGTTGGGGTCGCCCGTCAGTCGCGCTTCTGGAGCCCGAGGCCCTGAGCTCGCTGCGCCGCGCATCTCCTCGCGGCTGTCCCGCGCGAGTCCGAGCGCCGTCGAGCGCGCCGCGCGCTGCTCCACGTTGCGCTGAATCTCGCGCGGCGGACGACAACGCCCCAGCGCCGCCGGAAACCCCTTCTCGCGGGGCGGAGGCGGGTCGGGGCCCAGCCTCGCAGCGCCACTCGCCGACGCACCTTCGCCGCGGGGGCGCAGGGCACGCGCGAAGGCCCAGGGCGATCCAAACGCCGCGACCGTCGTGGCTGATCGCCCAGCTGTTTCGAATAACCCGCTCGATCACGCGCGCGATCGCGCGGGCTCCCCGCCGAGTCCGGCGCCCCGCGCCCCCTTCCCCCGCTCTTCTGCGGGCAACCCAGCTAGTCGAACCGGATAGCCGCGCTGTTCTTCCTTCCGACCCTCGCGGCGTAGTCCGCGATGTCTCCGGCCTCGGCGCGCGCCAGGCCTGCTTTTCCGCGCGTTTCGATGGCGCTTCTCAGGCGGCCGTCGCTTGGCAAGTTCTCAAAATTGTCCCACGCTACACAGGCCTCGATTTCCTTCTTGCCCGGGGCCTCCGCGAACCGCAGACGCCGCCCCTGGATATTCTCATGCACGCTGCCCGTCGCTCATGGCATCCTGGATGAGATCGTCGCAGGTAATCTTCCGGTTGCCCGTCGGACAGTTCCCGATGATGGCCGTGGCCATCTCGTGCAATTTCATGCCTTCGGCGTTATTGGCCATGCTGCAGGTGCCGAAGTTTTAAACCAGAAGTTCTCGTCACCCCGCGGCCTCTCCTGCTTGTCGCCCAAAGTCGGCCAGTACATCTTCGGCTCGACCTTGATCGTCGAGTTCAGCCCTGAACGACTGGTCGGAGTCGATCCCTGGGACGTCAAAATCTGAATGGTCCTGTCAGCTACGTTCATGGTGGATTGCTCTTGAGTGCTCGTCGCTGCAGCCAGCGCATGTGCCGTTTTTTCCATCGCCGACTATTCGGGTGCTGGGGCCGGCCCTGACGGCTCGGCCAGGGCATTAGGAAAGTGCTGACCTCCCAGCGTCGGGCCTCCACGCATCGAGGCATTCGGGGGGCTCGATGCGCTCCCTCGACCCCCCCCCCTCTCTGAATCTTGCTCGTCGAGGTCCTACGCCGCGCGCGCGGGTCGAGCAGGGGAAGCTCGTTCCGCGCGGATCAGGTTCGTTGGAAGCCTGCGAAGGGCGCTCCTTGCTGAGCAAGCTGGCCTTGGCTCCGGCGATCATTCCGAGCCCACCCAGCGATCCCAGGCGCGCTCTTCCGCGCGTCCTCGGGTTCTGCCGCGTTATAAGCCCACGTTGTAATACGTCGCGTTGTTCCGTGGGCCTGCGGCCAGAATCCCCGCGGGATCGCCCAGCGGCTGACGCCCCTGTCTTCCTGCCACTGGGCCCGCCGCCGCAGGGGGCGAACCCTCCGCCGCGGGTCGACCGGTTGCGCCGGGGCCCGCTGACGCCTCGCCCTGCGCAACTCAGCCCTTCTCCGTCTCGACGGCGAGAGCCTGCTCGATCGCCGACGGTCGAACTGCCGCTCGCGGAGTGCACCTCTCCCGCCCGGCATCGGGTCGCTCGGGCGCCGCGGCCCAGGGGCTTCCCCGGGCAGCTCCTCGGCGCCGCCCTGCGGGAAGGTCGCAAATGGGCCCGGGCGGCCCGCCTCGCGCTCGGCCCCCGAGGCGTCGTGGGCACTGCTCCGTCATCTGCCTTGCCGTCCAGAGGGGCAGCGCGGAGCCTGCCCTCGCTTGACTTCTAATGAGCGCCAGCAGGTGGTTATGGGTGGCGCTCTGGCTTCTCCATCTGATTTCTGGTCCATTATCCGAAGATCTTGTCCCCCACCTCTTCTGTGCTCAAAACGTCGCATTGCGCCATCGGCGACCCGCGCGCCGAACATTCGGCCCGGGTCGCGGGCGACCGCGTCGTCTAGTCCGACTCGCCGTTGAACCGCGCCGCGCGAGGCTCTTCCGGGGCATCCACCGCCCAATCCTTTCGCTATCGCGGCTCCACGCCGAGAAAGTATAGATCCTCAACGAGATCGTCTTCTTCGCGCGAGCGACCCGCTTGACATCGCCCGTGGAAGCGTCGGGAAACACCGGGCGGGGCCCCATCACCCGGGGATATTTCGAGCTCCTTTTCGAACTCCTCGATCCGATCTAAAGACTCCAGCGGGCGACTCGTTCAGCGCCGCGCGCTGTCCCTGGGCGGCGCTGCCCGACCCGCTGGCCCCTGCTCAGCCGATCACCTCCGAGCTAACCGCCTGCCTGGCATCGGGCTTCGCCTTCGCTATTGCGACCTTCCATTGTGATGCGCGCTATGATCCTTCTTTCTCCCGGCCCTCGGCGGCTTCCTTCTCTCCCTTCGGAAGGTCCCTACCCCGGTGGCGTCCATTGAGGGCCCCCGTTCTGAACTTTCACAGCTTGGCTTCTTTCCTCTGGACCTCCAAACCTTTTTTACCACGCGGCAACGCACCGCCGTCACGTCTCCAGTGCAAACGGCGGTTCCAATCCATCGTCATAGGTGCCGGTATACATCCTTCACGAACCGCTCCAGATAACGTCAGCTCTTTGCACTGATCAATCATTCCTGTCGTGTTATCATCATCGTAAAGCGCGGCTCTCCCTTCTGGAGCGGCTGGCGGCAACTCCAGTCTCTTCGCCCCGCTTTTATACCGAGGCGGTCCACAAGGTGGGTCCTCCTGTCCGTCGCTTTTCAGCCTTCCGGCTTCCAATGCATATCCTGCGTCTTCGAAGTCAACATCCTCACGAGTTCCTGCGCCCGCCTTCGGCTGGGCTTGGCCCGCGGCCATCGCCCCTTTGCCCTCCGGCTCTGCGCCCTCCTTCTCTTCCTGCTTCCGCAGATTCTTCACCGCATGCTCCGCGAACTGATTCGCGTTTGTTTTTGGAGGTCCCTCATGACAGGCTGGCGCCTTGTCGTCGTCGGGGAATTCGGAGCCACTGATCACATTCGTGCCTTTTCTTCCCATTGTTACTGTTGTCGGGTACCCGTCTCTTCTCAGTGATGTCACAAATCATGGGCTCGTTGATCACCTGGGTAGTTGAACGAGCATTTCCCAGAGCAGCCTCCAGTTGTATCAGACTGAATGCGCTTCTGAATAACATGATACGGTAGATCCAGCGAAGAGAGGTCAGTGACAATGAAAGTCAGATGTTTTCCTTCGGGCAGTCGGGCTGGCTGCCGTAAACCCAGCAGCTTCAATGCCTTCAAGAGTTCACTCAAGGTCTTCCAACTTTGAGCCAAGAAGCAGTGGTCGCCGTCGATTGTCGTACGGCGACGACCTCGTAAATCATCTAACTTCCTTAGAGGGGCACTGGGGAACGGAGCGGTCAAGCCTTGCTCCTGGCACCAGTTTTGCCCAAGAGTCCGCCAAGAGCCCCCAAGAGGCCCCCAGGGAGCCCCAAGAGGCCCCCGAGAGGCTCCCAAAAGGCCCCCAAGAGGCCTAAAACTCCGTCCCAGAGGCCCGCGAGAGCGTTCCGAAGAGACCCCAAGAAGTATCCCTGAGGACTCTGACCCGCGACCCAGGCACAGTGGCGGGATTGGCCGAAGGCAATTCGCTCCGCCGCCCCCTGTTGATTTATCACAGGAGTGCCTGGCGTGCTGAACCCTGCGGCTTTTGGTTTGGCCCTTTTCCCAGAGAGCTCCTCCTGGGGTTTCGGCCCAGCGCGCCGGCCACCACGAAAGCCGCCGAAGAGGTACAGGTCGTGGGTTCTCGGGCCGCGGACGGCGTCCTAGACGGCCAAGAGGCGGCCACGATGGCCTCCAGATTCGCCCAATATGGTCCAGCATGGCCCAAGAGGGTCTAATTTTTTCCAGTTTCGCTCAAGAAGCCACCAAGACAGCCCAAGATGGCCCAAGACGGCCACAAAGGCCTCCAAGAAGCCTCCAGGAGGCCTCCAAAACGGCACAAGAAACCCCGAAGAGGGCCTCCAGGAAGGCCTGAAGAGGCCCACATCATAAATGTATTTCTTTTTGGCTTCAGAAATTTTAGCATGCACTTCTTTTCGGCATTCCGACGGCCCGAGACGGCTCAAGATCCCCCAAGAATCGCCCCAAGATCGCCCAAGAGGCCTCCAATATGGCCCCAGAACGGCACAAGAGGCCCCCAAGACGGCCCCAAGAGGGCCCCAAGACGGCCCAATTGGCCTCGAAGACGCCCAAGATGTCCTCCAGGACGGCCCTGAAGCGCCCAAAGAGGGTTCCACGCGGGTTCAGAAAGGCCACCAAGACGGCTTCCGACGGGCCAGGAACGCCCGAACACGGCCAAAGAGGCCCCGAAGAAGCCCCCAAGGGGCTCCAAGAGGCCCAAGGCCCCCAATAGGCATCCAAGAGGCCCCTAGGAAGCTCCCAAGAGGCCCACCAGAGACTCCCAAGAGGCCCCCAAGAGGCCTTTACGTCCTACTCCTCCTCGTCATGCTCCTGCTCCTGCTCCTGCTCCTGCTCCTCCTCCTCCTCCTCCTCATCCTTCTCCTCCTCCTTCTCCTCATCCTCCTCCTGATCTTACCCGCCATCCTCCCCAAATGTTCGCCGAAAGGGTTTCCAGGTTTCCACAACGGCTTCGGGAACACATGGTCCGATAGCTTGGCAGAACTCTTGCAACAACGCTCGGCCACATGGGCGATTCCAAAAGGCAGGAGGCGGCGGTGATTCGCCGTAGGCGTCTTCGATAGACATGTTTATAGGTACAGCCAGGATGAGAAGATCAGCATGTATTAGATCGGAAGAGGATGAGAATACCAGCATGTATTAGATCGAAAGCCTGGTGTCTTCGGCCCTCCTCGCTGCATCAAATCATGGTGGCGCCCAGAGTCGAAGCAAAAAACACCTCTGTTGCAGCATTGGTCACATTACCACTATGGGCAATGCAGCTCAGCCCAATCACCTGCCACGAAACCATCCGCGCCCATCCCCTCGGCGAAATTGGGGAGTAGACGCCGCGCCCATCACCTTGGCGAAATGTGGGCGTGGACAAGACAGGACTCATATCATGCAGCCTGTGGATGTTACGGATAAGAAGTGCTTGCCGCAACATACGCTATCACCCGTCCAAGACATCGCACATCTCTACTGATGGTTGCTTCAAGCTCTTCGGGCCTCCCAGTGTCATGTCCCCAGGACGGCCACACCGAAGGTCACCGGACAAAAGCACGTAGAGCGATATGAGATTGTGACCAGGAGAACCAGCCGACCATCACATGGCTGACCCCCCAAACCATGAACTTTACATCATCTACACCGCGTGGGAGGGGGGCGTTTGCTTCCAGTGGCGTCCGCCGGCCTTCCACCGGCTTATGCGGTCGGATCGTCGAGCGAGCTCCTCGCCAGTGGGGAAGAGCTCAAGTTTAATCAGCTCTCAAATTTGACTGCGAGGCCATATTGCGGACTAATGCGCCTTCAGGGTGAGGGGGGCAGGCAGCCAACAATTCACGCTGAGGATGCTTCCAGGCCAACGCGAGGGGGGCTCAGGAGTGGCATTCCCAACGCTGCGAGCATCACTTCTTCCTGTCATGCCCGCGTCTTGCAGACCCAACCGCAAAAGGGGCGGCTCGGGCGTGAGCCACAGCCGACGAACATCAGGCACAAAACGAACCACGCGAAGCAGAATGCCAGTGGCAACAGCGCGCTCACAGGCCAGCTCGGGGTTGTTTGGAAATGTGCAATCGTGATCTCCTCGGGAATGGGAAACAGCTTGAGGAAATCTCGAGTTTCTTTTGAACGTGTGTGCCAGGGGTCCTGTTGATACCAATGTTGCGCCTCTTCTGCCTTAGGGCTCCCGTGGGGGCTGTCCTGGATTAATCAATTTGGACGGTTTCAGCTTCTCGCGAGCATGATTGAAACACTTCCTGGCCACCTCCAACCGCCTTAAAATTTCTTAGGCGCGTTCGAGAAGGGGCTTTCTCGGGGGTCTCGTCAGGCAAATTTGAAAACGTCTTGTGGGCCTCTTGGGCCGTCGTGGGGCCATCTTGGGGCATCTTGGACCCATCAGGGCCATCTTGTGAATTTCTTGGGGCTGCTTGGATCTTCCCTTGCCCATCGTAGGCCGTCTTGGGGCCCTCCAAGGCTCTGGGGCCGTCTGTACACCATCTGGAAACCCTCGTAGGGCATCTCGAGGCACCCTTGAGACGCACTGGCTCTCTTTGGCCGTCTTTGGAATTTCTTGGTGCCCTCTCACGGCCTTGTTCGGATGCCTTCGGGCCATCCAGCTTCTGCATGTTCGTAACGTCTCGGGGACCTCTTGTGACCAAAGAAACACTTTGGGAAAATATCTTGAGCGTCCCAGTGGTCGTGCCGGAGCATTATGAGGTGGTCTAGTAGCCTCCAGAAGCTCTCCGGCGGCCAAACACACATCTTCAGAAGCTCCCTCTGGACGCTCCTGGGGTGCCTGAAAGGCTCGACGGGACCCGAGCACCGCAGTCGCAAATCGGGGCTCTGGCCCGGGGCCTTTGACCCCGACCACCGTCTGTTCACAGCTACCTGATATCTGAATATGTCGCCGCGCCTCTTGTCAACACCGACACCACGGAAAACCCACGGGAAGCCCTGCGCCGCGCACCCCAAGTGGCCAAGCCGGCACCGTGGCAAACCCCTCGGCAAGCCCACCGCGCCCGAGGCGGCGGTTGCCGTGGTGGCCGACGCACTCTCCCCAAGACGTAAGGCCGCGAGTCGGAACAAACAGCGCAGCGACGTACAACTATATACATGTGGCACGTGCGTGCCCAAGCTCATTCGAGAAATCATGGGGGTGGCACTGACGGGGTTGCCACAGTTTGAGGGTAGATGAAAAGCTGGGAAACCTGCGGATATGTAATAACAGTGCCTAAAGCAAATTTGGATGCCTACACTGCGAACGGAACAACAACATGCTTGTCTAACACTTGTGTGCACACTCATGACTAGCATGCCTGGTCATTAGTCAGCGTGGGCACTGGAGATTCAATTGCGAGAGGTCTCACGCGAAAGGGCCGCGTTTCGCATCATCATGTTCGAGACACTTGAAATCCCTTGAGGCCCTACCCTGGAGCCGCCCTGAAGCTCCAAGGCTAGACTTTTTCAGCTAGCAGGCGGGAGTGGACAACATGAGTGAAGCACCGGCCACCTCGGCCAGTCGCAAGTTTGGAACATGTGCTGATAGCGTGGGGACAACCGTTGGGTGCACAGCCCATCTCCGCAGAGAGTGGAGTCTGGAGAGGAAGGAGAAGGAAGAGGAGGAGGAGGAGGAGGAGGAGGAAGAGAGGAGGAGGAGGAGGACGAGGAGGAGAAGGAGGAGGAGGGGGAATCGGAGGACGGAGGAGAGGAGGTCGAGGAGGACGAGTGGGCAGCGCTGCTCTTGAAATCCACGAGATGGCCTGTGTGGATTTAAGAATATTGCATGCAGCTATCGGTATTCACGGTGAAACCCCACCCTCTGCTTGAGGGTAAAACATGTGGTGGCCCTTGCAAAAAGCCTGCCAACAGTCGCGAGCAGCACGCGGAGGAGGGGTGATATAACGAGATCCGTGCCCCCTAATGGAAGCACCCGAGCTGTGGCAATTACATCTTCAATTACTGAAGAGTTATGCTCCACTGGAGCAGTCGAAGGCAACGGTTCGATGTCTTGGAGCATCCTGATCCGAAACGTGCAAGCGAGAACCACAGAACGTGCTCCGTCGGCATCGTGGGTGCCAAAGACAACTGTCACGCAAATCGGCAACTTCCATCTAGGGCCCATACCAAAAGTACAACAGTACCGGCCTCCAGGGAGAAGAGGGGAAGTGACAGAAGGAAGGCCGAGGAAGGGGAAGAGAAACTATCAAAACATTACATGTGCGGTCGGGGCCACGAAACCCCGTGGCAACGCGATCCAAGAAGCCTCGCCCACAAGACCGCGGGGAGGGGAACAGGACCGCGGGGAGGGGATGGAACCCCAAAGCTGGACTGGCCTCTCTACTGCATCCACACAGCTACAATGCAAGGGGGGAGGAGGTGAGTTGCCGATGGGTGGGCGTGGAAAGATAGCTCCAATCTGGCTGCTGGAACTCATCGGCTGCATCGGTGGTACAGCAACAAGGATATCTGGTGGCTTACATGCCTGGCGCCTAGGACGGGCACTCATGGGACCTGTGACTCAAAGAATCGCAGTTTCAACCTCATGGCCACCCCGCCTGGTATGGGTTTGTGTAAGCGCGGGAGCTATAATTGAGAGACAGGGTCTTTCTCGAAAACGGATGCTTGTCGATGCGTTTTTTCATGTAAATTATCCTGGCGAAGGACCCAACCAGATGCAGTTGCGAGCACCGAAATAGTGAGTATCTTCTTCGATGGCGCTCCCTATGGGGCCACGAAGCGTGTGAGGGGTGTGCCGGAATCTGTGCGGTGGGCGCATGGGAGCGCAGCCACTGGGGCCTTCGCTGGAGCTCCCTATGGGGCCACGAAACGTATGAGGGGTGTGCCGAAATGGGTGCGGTGGGCGCATACTGGGGCCTTCGCTGGAGCTCCCCATGGGCAGTGCCGAAATGAGCGCGGTGGGCGCATGGGAGCGCAGCCACTGGGGCCTTCGCTGGAGCTCCCTATGGGGCCACGAAACGTGTGAGGGGTGTGCAGAAATGGGCGCGGTGGGCGCATGGGAGCGCAGCCACTGGGGCCTTCGCTGGAGCTCCCTATGGGGCCACGAAACGTGTGAGGGGTGTGCCGAAATGGGTGCGGTGGGCGCATGGGAGCGCAGCCACTGGGGCCTTCGCTGGAGCTCCCCATGGGACCACGAAACGTGTGATGGGTGTGCCGAAGTGGGTGCGGTGGGCGCATGGGAGCGCAGCCACTGGGGCCTTCGCTGGAGCTCCCTATGGGGCCACGAAACGTGTGAGGGGTGTGCCGAAATGGGCGCGGTGGGCGCATGGGAGCGCAGCCACTGGGGCCTTCGCTGGAGCTCCCTATGGGGCCACGAACGTGTGGGGGGTGTGCCGAAATGGGTGGGTGGGCGCATGGGCGCAGCACTGGTCCTTCGGGAGCTCCTATGGGGCACGGAGCGTGTGCGGGGAGTGCCGAAATGGGTGCGGTGGGCGCTAGGAGGCGCAGCCACTGGGGCCTTCGCTGGGCTCCCTATGGGGCCACGAAAACGTGAGTGGGGGTTTTCTTTTGTGCTGAAATCGGGCGGTGGGCGCAGGGAGCGCAGCCACTGGGCCTTCGCTGGAGCTCCCTATGGGGCCACGACCGGTGTGAGGGGTGTGCGAAATGGGTGCGGTGGGCGCATGGGAGCGCAGCCACTGGGCCTTGCTGGGCTCCCCATGGACACGAAGGTGTGATGGGTTGTGCCGAAATGGGTGCGGGGGGCATGGCGCAGCCACTGGGGCCTTCGGTGGAGCTCCCTATGGGGCCACGAAACGTGTGAGGGGTGTGCCGAAATGGGTGGTGGGGGGCATGGGGGCGCAGCCACTGGGGCCTTCGGTGGAGCTCCCTATGGGGCCACGAAACGTGTGAGGGGTGTGCCGAAATCTGTGCGGTGGGCGCATGGGAGCGCAGCCACTGGGGCCTTCGCTGGAGCTCCTATGGGGCCACGAAACGTATGATGGTGCCGAAAGGCCGAAATGGCGCGGTGGGCGCATGGGAGCGCAGCACTGGGGCTCGCTGGGCTCCTATGGGTGCAGAAACGTTTGAATGGGTGCAAATGGGTGCGGTGGGCGCATGGGAGCGCAGCCACTGGGGCCTTCGCTGGAGCTCCCTATGGGGCCACGAAACGTGTGAGGGGTGTGCAGAAATGGGTGCGGTGGGCGCATGGGAGCGCAGCCACTGGGGCCTTCGCTGGAGCTCCCTATGGGGCCACGAAGCGTGTGGGGGGTTGATGATGATGATGATGATGATGATGATGAGGAGGAGGATGAGGAGGATGATGATGATGGTGATGATGATGATGATGGCAGGAGGGAGGGGGCAGCGGGAGGAGGAGTGAACGCGGGGCGCTGTCATTTCAAAACGAGGACCCAACACCACAGGATGGTTGGGAAAAACAGATGATGCCATGTGCATGGTTAAAAACATGGGTTACATTGTTGAAAGTCTCTTCTGTGTTGGGTCCCTGCGATATGCTCCTCTCCCCTCTTACTCTTCCCTTCCTCGCCCTCTTCCCCCATCCCATTTCACTTCGTATTCCTCCAAATCCCTTCCCTTCCTCATTATTATTTCTGTTCCTCGTCACGCATCATCTCCTCTTCCTGCACCTCCCCCTCCTCCTATAACGATGGTGAGGATGATGATGCTAATGATGATGGTGATGATGGTGTTTATGATGATGCTGACGAGTTTGATTCGGAAGATGGCGATGACGATGATAAGGACGATGCTTGTATACACTTCTCGACGTGTGCGTATCATCCTTGTGCAGGGGCCTTGCTCGTCTTTACTGTATCGTTCCAAGTTTAAGGGATGATCCCGAGAGGAATACACGATGATGATGGATGGTGGTGGTGGTGACGATTGTATCATGGCGATGTGGATGGTGTAGTATTGCAGGGCTCCTCAAAAATTCAATTTATGGAACATGTCTTGAACGAGACGGCCACGATGATGAACTCCGAGCCCCCTGCCGAAATCAATGTTTGGGTGATGTCTCACACGGATATGCCGCTTCAATGAGCAAGCAAACAGCTTCCAATAAACGGGTTTCAATGGTGAGAGGATGTCTCAAGCGAAACGGCCGTTATTGGAATCAACAGTCTGACCAATCAACAAACTCAGTGTGTTGTTGTACGTGTCACGGCTCACGTGTGGAATCCCGTTTGTTCCTGAGCCTGCCGTTCGCAATCTGCGTGGTCTACACTTCTCATCTCTCCCCCAAACAAAAACACTAGCCCGGCGAATGACCCAACCATATGCAGTTGTGAATGCCGCAATTGTGTTGGGTGGTGGCGGACGCATGCGGGCGGTGCCACTGTGACCTTCGGTGGAGCTCCCTATGGGGCCACGAAGCGCTGTACTGGGTGGGTGAGACGCGGTCAGCAAGGGCTGTGCTGCGTGGTGGCGGACGCATGCGAGCGGTGCCACTGGGGACCTTCGGTGGAGCTCCTTATGGGGCCACGAAACGCTGTACTGGGTGGGTGAAACGCAGGCAGGGAGCAAGGGCTGCGCAGGGTGGTGGCGGACGCATGCGGGCGGTGCCGCTGGGACCTTTGGTGGAGCTCCCTATAGGGCTACGAAGCGCTGTTCTGGTGGGTGAAGCGCAGGGAACAAGGGCTGTGCTGGGTGGTGGCGGACGCAAGCGGGCAGTGCCACTGGGACCTTTGGTGGAGCCCCCTATGGGGCCACGAAACGTGCGAGGGGTGTGCCAGAATGGGGTGTGGAACCGCATGCCACCGCACGGTGCGCAGAATCGGTGGACGTGGAGCTGCCTTCAGTGGAGCCACGAAACGTGTGAGGGGTGTGCCGAAATGGGGGGTGGAACCGCATGCGAGCGCAGCCACTGCGGCGTTCGGTGGAGCTCCCTATGGGGCCACGAGACGTGTGAAGGGCGTGCCGAAAAAAAGGGGGTGGAACCGCATGCGAGCGCAGCCACTGGGGCCTTCGGTGGAGCTCTCTATGGGGCCACGAACCGTGTGAGGGGTGTGCCGAAATGGGGGGGGGAACCACATGCGAGCGCAGCCACTGGGGCGTTCGGTGGAGCTCCCCATGGAGCCACCCACGAAGCGTGTGAGGGGTGTGCCGAAATGGGGTGGTGGGAACCGCATGCGAGCGCAGCCACTGGGGCCTTCGGTGGAGCTCCCTATGGGGCCACGAAACGTGTGAGGGGTGTGCCGTGCATGACTGGGGCCTTCGGTGGAGTGGGGCCACCGTGTGATTGCCAGAAGGGGGTGGAACCGCATGCGGGCGCAGCCACTGGGGCCTTCGGTGGAGCTCCCTATGGGGCCACGAAACGTGTGAGGGGTGTGCCAAATGGGGGGTGGAACCGCATGCGGGCGCAGCCACTGGGGCCTTCGGTGGAGCTCCCTATGGGGCCACGAAACGTGTGAGGGGTGTGCCAAAATGGGTGGTGGAACCGCATGCGGGCGCAGCCACTGGGGCCTTCGGTGGAGCTCCCTATGGGGCCACGAAACGTGTGAGGGGTGTGCCAGAATGGGGGGTGGAACCGCATGCGGGCGCAGCCACTGGGCCTTCGGTGGAGCTCCCTATGGGGCCCGAAACGTGTGAGGGTGTGGCTCCCTATGGGGCCACGAAACGTGTGAGGGGTATGCCAGAATGGGGGGTGGAACCGCATGCGGGCGGGAGTCAACTAAGGCCTTCGGTGGAGCTCCTATGGGGCCCACGAAGCGTGTGAGGGGTGTTGCCAGATGAGAAGGGGCACGAAACCGCATGCGGCGCAGCCCCCCCCCCCACAAACCCTTTTGGGGGCACTCGGTGGAGCTCCCTATGGGGCCACGAAACGTGTGAGGGGTGTGCCAGAATGGGGGGTGGAACCGCATGCGGGCGCAGTCACTGGGGCCTTCGGTGGAGCTCCCTATGGGGCCACGAAACGTGTGAGGGGTGTGCCAGAATGGGGGGTGGAACCGCATGCGGGCGCAGCCACTGGGGCCTTCGGTGGAGCTCCCTATGGGGCCACGAAACGTGTGAGGGGTGTGCCAGAATGGGGGGGGGAACCGCATGCGGGCGCAGTCACTGGGGCCTTTCGGTGGAGCTTCCCTATGGGGCCACGAAACGTGTGAGTGTGGGCCGACATGGAGGTTGAACCGCATGCGGGCGCAGCCACTGGGGCCTTCGGTGGAGGCTTCCCTATTGGGGCCACGAAAAACATGTGAGGGGTGTGCCAGAATGGGGGGGGGAAACCCACATTGCGGGCGCAGCCAATTGGGTGCCTTCGGTGTTGGAGTTCCCTATGGGGCCACGAAACGTGTGAGGGGTGTGCCAGAATGGGGGGTGGAACCGCATGCGGGCGCAGCCACTGGGGCCTTCGGTGGAGCTCCCTATGGGGCCACGAAACGTGTGAGGGGTGTTCCAGAATGGGTGTGGGAGGGGGAGGAGGGGGCAGGAAAGGGAGGAGGAGGAAGGAGGAGGAAGGAACGCGGGGCGACGTCTCTTCAAAACGAGGACCCAACACCACAGGATGGTTGGGAATGATGTCTCAGGCGAAACGAAGAGAGGAAAGACGGGCAACTGATCGTCTCCCAGATCTACTCCATCGGAGAGGTGCGTATGGGAACCTGGTCGTAAAATAACGGGAACAGCCTAATGTTGTCCCTTGGGCTCGTAGCAAAAAAATTAGCCTGACGAAAGACCCAACCATACGTAGTTGAGAATACCGCAATTGTGGATATATTCTTCGGTGGCGCCCCCGGGCCACGAAACGTGTGAGGGGTGTGCCGAAATGGGGGGGTGGAGCCGCATGCGAGCGCAGCCACTGGGGCGCTCGGTGGAGCTCCCTATGGAGCCACGAAACGCGCGAGGGGTGTGCCAGAATGGGGGGTGGAACCGCATGCGGGCGCAGCCACTGGGGCCTTCGGTGGAGCTCCCTATGGGCCTATGGGGCCACGAAACGTGTGAGGGGTGTGCCAGAATGGGGGGTGGAACCGCATGCGGGCGCAGCCACTGGGGCCTTCGGTGGAGCTCCCTATGGGGCCACGAAACGTGTGAGGGGTGTGCCAGAATGGGGGGTGGAACCGCATGCGGGCGCAGCCACTGGTGCCTTCGGTGGAGCTCCCTATGGGGCCACGAAACGTGTGAGGGGTGTGCCAGAATGGGGGGTGGAACCGCATGCGGGCGCAGCCACTGGGGCCTTCGGTGGAGCTCCCTATGGGGCCACGAAACGTGTGAGGGGTGTGCCAGAATGGGGGGTGGAACCGCATGCGGGCGCAGCCACTGGGGCCTTCGGTGGAGCTCCCTATGGGGCCACGAAACGTGTGAGGGGTGTGCCAGAATGGGGGGTGGAACCGCATGCGGGCGCAGCCACTGGGGCCTTCGGTGGAGCTCCCTATGGGGCCACGAAACGTGTGAGGGGTGTGCCAGAATGGGGGGTGGAACCGCATGCTGGCGCAGCCACTGGGGCCTTCGTGGAGCTCCCTATGGGGCCACGAAACGTGTGAGGGGTGTGCCGAAATGGGTGCGGCGCCGCCATGCCAACGCAGCCACTGGGGCCTTCGGTGGAGCTCCCTTATGGGGCCACGAAACGTGTGAGGGGTGTGCCGAAATGGGGGGTGGAAAACCGCCATGCGGGGGGGCCCGCCCAGGAGGCCACTGGGGACTTCGGTGGAGCTCCCATGGGCCGCGAAGCGTGTGAGGGGTGTGCCAGAATGGTGTGTGGAACAGCATGCGGGCGCAGCCACTGGGGCCTTCGGTGGAGCTCCCTATGGGGCCACGAAACGTGTGAGGGTTGTGCCAGAACGGGGGGTGGAACCGCATGCGGGCGCAACCACTGGGGCCTTCGGTGGAGCTCCCTATGGGGCCACGAAACGTGCGAGGGGTGTGCCAGAATGGGGGTGGAACCGCATGCGGGCGCAGCCAGTGGGGCCTTCGGTGGAGCTCCCTATGGAGCCACGAAGCGTGTGAGGGGTGTGCCGACATGGGGGGTGGAACCGCATGCGAGCGCAGCCACTGCGGCGTTCGGTGGAGCTCCCTAATGGGGCCACGGGAATGTGTGTGGAGGGGTTGTGCCAGGAATTGGGGGGTGGAATCCGCATGCGGGCGCAGCCACTGGGGCCCTTCGGTTGAAGCTCCCTATGGGGCCACGAAAACGTGTGAGGGGTGTGCCAGAATGGGGGGTGGAAACCGCATGCGGGCGCAGCCACTGGGGCCTCGGTGGAGCTCCCTCCCTTATGGGGCCCCCGAAACGTGTGAGGGGTGTGCCAGAATGGGGGGTGGAACCGCATGCGGGCGCAGCCACTGGGGCCTTCGGTGGAGCTCCCTATGGGGCCACGAACCGTGTGAGGGGTGTGCCAGAATGGGGGGTGGAACCGCCTGCGGGCGCAGCCACTGGGGCCTTCGGTGGAGCTCCCTATGGGGCCACGAAACGTGTGAGGGGTGTGCCAGAATGGGGGGTGGAACCGCATGCGGGCGCAGCCACTGGGGCCTTCGGTGGAGCTCCCTATGGGGCCACGAAACGTGTGAGGGGTGTGCCAGAATGGGGGGTGGAACCGCATGCGGGCGCAGCCACTGGGGCCTTCGGTGGAGCTCCCTATGGGGCCACGAAACAGAATGGGTGTGGGAGGGGGAGGATGGGGGAGGAAGAGGAGGAGGAGAAAGGAGGAGGAAGGAGGAAGGAGGAAGGAACGCGGGGACCGTCTCTTCAAATCGAGGACCCAACAACACAGGTTGGTTGGGAAATAACCAAGTCGTTTATGCGGGCCGATCACGCGCGTGATCGGGGGGGGTCGTCGCGCCGATCACGCCATGGCGGGGGTGCGCTTGCAATGTTGCAACATGCTCGTAAGCACCGCGCTGCGCCTGCGAAAAGCAACCACCTGCGACCCGACCAGCATGACGTGCCTGTGACCAGCGCCATCAAAGCTTGCGATCCGATCAACGCGACGTGCCTGTGAAAACCACAATGCTTTTGAAGAGAACAGCGTCCGCGAACACCACAGCGCCCATAACCATCAAAGCGCCTGTGTACACAGCGCAACGAACACCACAGCACCTGTAAAGACACATCGCCTGCGCACACTACACCTCCGGAATCCGGAAAACGCCACACCGCTTGTGAACACCACCGCGACTGTGAACGCAGCGCGCGCGAGCACCACAGAGCCTGGCGTCTGGCGGCAGCGCGCAAGCACTAGCATTGGCAACGGCAGTCGTCGTAGTGGGAGTAGCAGCAGCAGCAGCAGCAGCGGCAACAGCAGTAGTAGCATTAGTAGTAGTAGTAGTAGTAGTAGTAGTAGTAGTAGTAGTAGTAGTAGTAGTAGTAGTACTAGTAGTAGTAGTAGTAGTAGTAGTAGTAGTAGTAGTAGTAGTAGTAGTAGTAGTAGTAGTAGTAGTAGTAGAGTAGTAGCAGTAGTAGTAGTAGTAGTCGTAGTCGTAGTCGTAGTCGTAGTCGTAGTCGTAGTCGTAGTAGTCGTAGTGTAGTCAGTAGTAGTAAGTAGTAGTTTAGTAGTATTAGTAGTAGTAGTCTAGTAGCAGTAGCAGTAGCAGTAGCAGTAGTTAGTAGTAGTAGTGTAGTAGTAATAGTAGTAGTAGCATCAGTAGTAGTAGGGGTAAAAGGGAGTATAGTAGTGTAGTAGTAGTAGTAGTAGTAGTAGTAGTGGTAGAGTAGTAGTAGGAGTAGTAGTAGAGAAGTAGTAGTAGTAGTTAGTAGTATGAGTAGGAGTCAGTAGTAGGTAGTGGTAGTAGTAGTAGTAGTAGTTAGTAGTAGTAGTTAGTTGTAGTAGTAGTAGTAGTAATGTCGTAGAAGAGTAGTAATAGTTGTAGTAGTAGTAGTAGTAGTAGTAGTAGTAGCAGTAGTAGTAGTAGTAGTAGTAGTAGTAGTAGTAGTAGTAGTAGTAGTAGTAGTAGTAAGAGTAAAAGACGTCGTCGTACTCGTGATAGTCGTAGTAGTCGTAGTAGTCGTACTAGTAGTGGTAGTAGTAGTAGTAGTAGTAGTAGTAATAACAATAGTACTAGTCGAAATAATGGTCGTCGTAGTAGTACTAGTAGTAGTAGTAATAATAATAGTAGTAGTTATAATAGTCGTAGTAATAGTAGTAGTAATGGTAGTAGCAGTAGTAGTAGTAGTAGTAGTAGTAGTCGTAGTAGTAGTAGTAGTAGTAGTAGTAGTAGTAGTAGTAGTAGTAGTAGTAGTAGTTGTAGAAGTCGTAGTCGTAGTAGTACTAGTACTGGTAATAGTAGTAGTGGTAATAATAATAAGGCAATCTGGAATCGAATTTCGGAATTTGGAAGCCTTTGGGGCCTTTGGAATCGTCGGGGATCTTCAGGAATCTTCAAAACCCCACAGCATTCGGCATGTATTTTGACGGTTGTACCGGAATCCTCGAGCTACCTGAAGGTGTCTGGGGAATTTCGACGGCTGCGATGGGGTGTAGCGGAGTGGCGTCTTACCCAGACTTCAATGAGACCTCGCCATCCTTGGGTGGCTGCGATATGCGAAACTGTCGCCACTTTCGAGGGCTGCTGGGGGGTCCAACGGAGTGACGCCTTCTCCAAACCTACAAGGGGAGCTGCGATCTGCGAGAACTGTCGCCACTTTCGAGGGCTGCTGAGGAGCTCAGCGGAGCGAGGCCTTACCCAACCCTAAACTGGACCTCGCCATAAGTGGAAGGGCTGCGATTTGCGAAACTGCAACCGCTTTTGAAGGCTGCAGGCGTGTGCAGCGGAGTGACGTCTTACGCATACCTGAAGTTGACCTCGCGATCCCCCGCAATCCCTAGCTGATTCGCGACAGTCTTGCCACTCAATGTCGATTTGCTCGCTGTTCGGCGTTAGCGGTGAGCAAGTTGTGCACGAACCATGGACCATCGAATGTGATTGGCGTAGCGTTGCTGGCGAGTGGTGTTCCCAGACTCCTGGCGTTTCGCTTTCACTTTAGGTTTGCAGGTCTGGTCCAATGCGCTTGAGATCTTGTACATACACAGACATATCAAAGTAAATGTTTATGTGTTTGTGTTGTTTCCGCGCGCTTTCCCAAACCCGAACCAAAACCAGACCCTTACATCCTCTCTACCCGCTTTAAGCCGAACGAGGGCCCCAGACAACCCTAAAAAAGCTAAGGGTGGTGGTAAGGGTAGTAAGAATAATACGTGTTGCAGTAGTAGTAGTAGTAGTAGTAGTAGTAGTAGTAGTAGTAGAAGCCGTAGTCGTAGTAACAGCGGTAATACCAAACATAGTAGTAGTGGTAGAAGTTGTGATAGAGGTTGTAGTAGTAATGATAGTTGCAGTCGGCGTACTAATCGTAATAATTGTTGTGGTAGCAGTCGTAGACATAGTAGTAGTACTTGTAATCGTTATAGTAGTGGTGGTAGTAGTAGTAGTAGTAGTAGTAGTAGTAGCAGCGGTCGTAGTAATAGCGGTCGTAGTAGTAGTAGCAGTAGTAATAGTAAGTATAATAGTAGTAGTAGACGGT